>JAHBCN010005263.1:0-56658 GCA_019359885.1 Listronotus oregonensis
AGTGTGATTATCAGACTCTTCAGAAAGGCACTTTAAAAAGGCATCTTCTCAAGCATAAAAATCCGTAAGATGTTTAAAACATTAAATGCGATCAGTGTGATTTGTAGACTCTTCACAAAGGTAATTTAAAGATGCATCTTCTTATACATAAAAATCCCAAAGACGTTAATGTGTTTAAGTGCGATCTGTGTGATTATCTTGCTTTGCAGAAAGGCAATTTAAAGACGCATCTTCTCCGGCATACAAATATCGAGGATGTTACGATGTTTAAATGCAATCAATGTAAATATCAAACTGATTTAAAAGGTAATTTGAAGTGGCTTGTTCTCCGTCATAAAGATGTGAAATTTGGCTCGACTCCTTCACCTCTCAGAGGAAATTTCAAAATGTTTATTTTTAGTGCAAATACGTAAATCTGTGCTTCATTGCCCTGAATTTATTTAAAAAATATTTATAATAATTGGCTGGCTGGTAGTGACATCGAGGGGCTATTGTGCTACTTTGTCCAGGGTAGTAAACTTAACAAGGAGTGCTCGATTTTTACTAATTGTCCGCAGATAAGGTTATGTTTGAGACGTCACCGTATTGTCCAGAAGGTAGATTTATTTTATTAATTTTTAGTAAATATTCATTTTTTAAAAACTAATTTGGATGTACACCTACTATTAGATCCGTATTGTATACCACTTGATAAAATTAAGACTTTATACTACTTGTAAACAAAACAATAGGGCAAAAGGATTACATCACAAATATCGAATTGACATTTAAATCGGCGTATATGGGCTTAAATGGGATCCAGCACTCCTTGTTAAGTTTACCACCCTTGCTACTTTGTAACGTTCGCATAACTGCGATAAATATCATAGCGTAAGTAGCTTATTGTAATACCTTGTATAGGATTAGCAATATATTATTGGAGAAATATGTTTTACTTATTTTAACCCCGTTTTCTAGTAATTTACACTGTTTCTTGTGGAAAAAAAATAACCTGATATTTGTCGAGACCCCCACCCCTACCCCATATGAGATTAGGTGAGATTGGGCTCGACCACCTCGCACCCCTAAATGCCTCACATAATTATTGGAAGAACACAAAAAATTGTATTTCTTTAAATTTAATCAGTATGGTTATCAAACTTTACAGAAAAGCCATTTTAAAAGGGATTTTCTCAGCTGTAATAGTCTCGATAATGTTAAGTGCAATCAATGTGATTATAGTATTTTTCAAAATATAAGAAACCAAAAAAAATTACTAAAAGTCTTAATATATAAGTATTCATGATGTCTTATTTGCCTCAGTTTATATCTAAACGTATAACTGCTGTGTTTTCAGTCGTAACGTTACGTGTATTAATCATTGTATAACCATATATTTCCTATACTGTATAGATATATAAACTAAGAAATTCAACTTACATTAATTCCAAAGTAAACAGAATAATCATGGGAATAAGAATCAAAAATTGGGTATTCATAAAGCTGTGGAGATGCCAGTTTGTAAAGTTCAATTTTATTATTACAATGTTATTCTGAGCATTGAAGGAGACTTAATTTAATTTAAATAATTAAATTAATAGACTCGCTGTTAAAATTCAAAATCTAAAAACCAAGAAACATAATTAAAATAATAGCAACATTTCTCTTATTAGTTTGGAAATGGACTCCATGTGGCATCGATGTGTATGAAAAGTGTGCTCCTTTGTCAAATTAATTATTATACTGTATAGATAAATAAATTAGAAATTCAGCTTTCCTTAAGCTTTCAAAGGAACTATATACCTACTGAAAAAAAAAAAATTGTTTCTTATGAAAGTTGCTGCTGCAACTTTGTATGGAAAATAGAACGATTTTATTATTTTCGATTTATGTTGTTGGAAAAAGTTGCTCAGATTGATGGTTACAAACGCCATAGACTAGACATAAACTTCATACCATATTATGAAATTTGGTCAATTCGCTGCACCCTATATCTATACTATAATATAAAAAGTAAAAGATTTTATTTTGATGTTTGTAAAATATACTCAAAAACTACTGAACCAATTTTAACGTTTTTCAACGGTTAGAATACATTTACTGATTGTGTGTTACATAAGCATAAAAATCAATATCCGCTCGTGTGAAACCGGGACATTTTCTAGGTTCTGATAAAGGTATTTAATGTAAATGGTATTTACTTGGTTGTAATCAAAGGTATCATTTGAAAATGTAAGATCAAATTAAAATCGTTAAAGCATGGTAAAGTCTATACGAAATCAATCCGAACAGCATAAAAACTGAAACGCGTTGAGGCGGCATTCTTTATAAGGCATGGCGTAGCATTTAACATAAAATAATGAAAATTTATTCTATTATTTATAGTTACCGGACTCATTTTTAATTAGTCGTATTATATAATAGAAATATATAAGAAAATACTCCCCGTTTTGATTTTATTTTATTTCCTATAATTGATGAAAAGTCAAAATTCACTATCCGAATTTTCAAAGCTTAAATCAGAATTTGGGTTTATAATAATGGGGTCAATGGCCGGTAAAATACAATATTCATTTTCTTATTTTCTTTCACTATGACATGCTGAACACATTTCATCCATATACCACTGTCATTTACTTCATTAACAACTGCCCTTATATTTTCTAGTACGAAAGCACTGTCAGTTGCGGATTGATTATATTTCCTTAGTTTCTTCTTGACTGCAGCCCAAATCATCTCGATGGGATTAAATACGCAGTAATAAGGGGGTAGACGTAAAATAGTATGACCATGTGCTTCGCATAATTTGTCGATAACATATTTCTTTTTAAAAATCTCTTTTTTATAGCTTCCAATAACACCTTTTTTGTAGACTTTTGAGGAATTTCCATGTTTTTACTTTCCATAAATTTAAGAATATCATCCTTCTTTGTGTTGTTATTGGGAACTTTGTTGTCTAAACGTAAATGATAAGACGCACTGTCCATAACAATGACAGAATTTGGAGACAGATTCGGCAGCAACTGTTCAATAAACTACTTTTCGAATAGACTGGCGGTCATATCTTCATGGTAGTCAGCCGATGAATTCTTTATATTTTTAGCTGACAATAATAAAGCGTTAGGAACAAAACCTTTATTGCTGCCTGCGTGTAATATAATTACTCGTTTTCCGCGAGAACAGGGCCTCGTTAGTGTACACTTATTACTATTATCCACCCAACCATATTTAACAAGATCATGTGTTTCGAACCAAGTTTCGTCCAGGTACACTATCTTCCTTTTTGATTGGCGATATTCCTTAATTTTACGTAAATATGCTTGCCGCCATGCTACGATACGAGACGATTCCATTTTAACCATCCTTTGTTTTAATTTTTTGTACTTGAAGCCGCAATCTAGCAAAATATCACGCAAGGTGTCCAAAGATTTATATTCATAATCTGGATAATCCCGAAACTTATCCTGAATCATTTCTAATGTTGGGACTTTGTTTAGTGCGCTCACAAATCCTTTTTAAAATTTCCTTTTTGTAAATTGTTCCCTACAAATTTTCAACTTTTTAAAGCAAATGTAAATATTTAAAATAAGTTTCTGTGCTTGAACATGTAAGTCCTTATTTAAAAATTCTGACGGCTCCGTCATGAAATCGGCTTCTCAATTGTCCGTTTCATTATCAAAAACATCAAAAGGTCTCCACAACGCCATCTTGATAAAATATTTAAATAACAACAGTAAAACAACAAATATTAAGAACGATAACAGTAACAACAGAAATAACCACGCTAACAATAACAAAACAATTTAGAAAAATACGACACTCTTAGACACTCGCTAAAATTCAAAAGAACGAAGAATAAACCAATTTCAATTCCTTATATTTTGATCGACAAGTCATCGCAAGCACAGCACTGATAAATTTAGCCGACAATGCAAATGCAGGTGCCTACAGCGGGCCAGACATTTTTTGATATTCTTTTATTTTTGTGTCCATGAAACATTATTTGACCGACTAGAAGCGGCTGTGCATGCGAGAAAATATTCATATGGAGTCTAACCATCATAAAGTTGGGTCCAGTTGGGTCATTTCTATTGGGAATTTTTTTTAGCTGTTCGGATTGACTTTGTATTTACTATAAGTCCATGATTGTTTATGAATGAGTTCGTACGCCGATTCGCACTTGGCCGATATTTTGGTGGCTGTGCCCACAACCTTTTTTGGCGCCTGTTGTGGGAATAATAAAAATATGTTGCCTCTCGTTTTCACATAGACGGTCTTGTGAGAGTAGAGTCATTTGGGTGACACAGTGTGCACTGTCGCTTCGTCCCACTGTGCGCAGGTGATCGGTGCTCATACTTATTCTTACGACTACGCGCTGCCCATCTCTCCCCATTAAAAGCATAATTTATTTTCGTGTTGTTCGATAATTAAACCCCAAAAAAAATGTATGACTTTTTTAAATATTTTTTTATTATATGAAATTAAGACGCTGTAAAAATGTCAGTGAATCAAACACTTCATTTCGTATTTTTAAAAAAACAACTTAGGGATGGTTTTATTAAATGTTAACCCCCTCAAAAGTGACTGCCTCATTTATTTTTGTGTTTTAAATTACTTAAAATTTCGATTTTTATATGTTGGCCTCTGAATCAAACACTTTTTTTGGGCCAAACTTTTTTAGGACTTTCGCCCTTGCGCAGTATCTGGTGTCCCCAAGTAGGTCAAGCCAACACATGTTTACCTGCTCATCTATCCAGGTAGATTCTACTAGACAAAATTTAAAGGTGCATCAAACCAACGAGGTTATAAAGTTCTTTTATAACCTCGTTGCATCAAATACTTTATAAAACCTGCGTTCAGTTTCTGTTTGACCTCCGAAAAAAGAAGTTCGCGAGATAAAAAGACTACATAGTTTTTTTTTCGGGTAGACGGTTGAAGGAGCCGTAACGAGTGTTTTCACCAGAGAAATAGAAGGAGGGAGAAACAAGGAAGTTTAAAGGTGTATGGAAGCCCAATGCTATGGCCCATTCCATCAAAAAATGTCCAGCCCAGTATGAAAATAACTGTTAGAGTTGGCTCCGCCGATTTTGCGCAATAACGAAATTCCACGAAATAATTTAATGTGTTGCCTACATACACACTGATAAATCAGTGTGTAGTTAGGCAACACATTATACTTTTATGAGAGCCGTATTAGTTTCGATTGTTTTGCTTTGTGTGATTATATTTTGTGGTTGCAGAAGTTTTTTTGGATTGATAAAAACCTTATTATATTAGTGATTAGTGTTTATTAAATTGTGACTATAATTTTGTGTTAATTGTTTGTTACTTATAATATCGTAACAAAATGACTAGAGATTGTATGGTTTTATCTTGCAAATCTAAGGGTAACATACCCGGCATTTTTTACTTTCGGTAAGTATTTCTTATATTTAAATTAGGTGCTTCTTATGAGACGTAACGTTAGGTAACCCAATAAATAATAATATATCAATTATGAATTATAGAAAATGAATATTTCATAGAAAATAGCAGTGAGAAAAGTAAGGCAATCTTAACTATCTTTTAGATGATTTCCACAATGTTTGTGTATTTCTGTGGATTATTAAAAAGAAATAAGGTTTACATTTAGGTACTTTTATTTCATTTAATAATTTAGTACATTCTTTTAAAGGATCAAAATTATTAATTACTGGGCAGACCAGGCAAATTTTAATATATACAGGTCCCTCTAATTGAATAAAAGAAAGTACAATTTTATGTTAAAGTTCCTTTTTGGTTTTTCTGTATTTTGTTTAAAAGGAAATTAGATTTTTGGTTTCTTAAACTTACATTATCAACTTTTTAAGCTCGACATACTGTAGACACATAATATTTAACGGTTACTGTTTCAATGGATACCTAGGTACCAAAGGTTACTAAACATTTTTAACCACTGTTATTCTGTCTCATGAATGTTTGTTATTAGTGAAAAGTATATGCCTAAAAAGCAGTTATATAAAAATTTTCACTTGTTAATGTACAACCACAATCTTAGGATTAGTTTAAACTCATTTACACTATCTTGCCCCTCTTTTATCACAAAATTGGTGATAAGTACATGAAACTATCATACAATGTTTGAAATTTATTTTTAAAAAATCGTGTTTTTATTTATTTACAAAGATTTTTGGTAAAAATACAAAACTCCCAAAAATATCGACCATTTAAATAGAAGGCTGTAAAGTGGCGCCATCTATTCTTTCCATATTATATCAGATGATATAAAATCCAATATTACACAATAATTTTAAATATTCTATGGTAGTATCGTTTAATAACCAACAATTTTGTGCAAAAAAAAAAAAAACAGTGAATGCTTGAATTTGACATTTGATGATGTCAACTTTATAGATAGTAACAAAGAATTATGGAAGTCCGGCTCTGACCTACTATTCATTGCGCAAACTCCGCGGGGCCAATCTCCCGATTCCCGCTGCCCTGCACGACTGGACAATTTTGTTCTACAGTATTGGGCTTCCATACACCTTTAAACTTCCTTGGGGAGAAAGCGCTTCGACCACTGCGCATCCAATTTTACGAGGACGGCATGTAAGCCGCCATGGTTGCTTCTACTTAAGGATATTTTCGCGACTTACCGTTTTTAACTACTGGTTGATAGCAGTTCTTTCCCCCACCATTCTAACCGTGTTTAACCCGCCTATCCTCGCAAAAATGAAACGGTTACGTATGTCAACTTACATACTAATGGTTTAATACACTTTTAAGTTTAAATTTAAATGTAAGGTCTTTGGAGAGTTAGGAAATAAAACGAAAAGATAATATATAAACCAAATTTTTCATTTAATAAGATATTAGCTGTTTTTAAGTCAACTATAACAAGTAAATTTTTCCTTTATGATTTAAATATAATTGTATTAATTCATCCATTTGGGAATTAACTAATAAACCAAAAAATCCGCAATCCAAATAGTTGTTAAACCATAGCAAAAAAACATCACAGAACCAAAACAATAAAAAAGCCGCGAATCCTCCATTATTTTAAATTTAAACTTGACATAACCATTATTAACGTTCCTCCTGACTAGTGGTGATAGCGGTAGATACTGGGTACAAAATAATGACGTATATACTGACGTCAGAAGACCTTTCCCTACGTTACCGCTTCTCGCGAAAATAAACCGGTATGTTAACTATCCTAACAATGTTTAACGCGGTATGTCGCCAAAATTTGATAAAGCACAAATGATGACAAATGACAAGCGAAAGCAACCATGGCGGCGCCCTATATTAGACTTCTCGCGCAGATTGAATCTTTCTTTTCTGCTATTTCTGGACGCTCGGGATCAAATTAAATCACGCCAAACTGGGTGAAGAGAAAATTCATATGTTTAAATCTAATCCGTTTTAATTCCCATTGATTTGTTAAAATAGCATAAATCATTTTATGACAAAACAAAGAGAAATCAATTTTTAAAGTTAATATTAAATCAAACGCCATTATCAAAATAATTGGGCAAAATGACGTAACTACTCAAACCTTTAGTACCACCTTGCAAACCAAAATTTTTAAGTTCGCGGTCATGAGTTCTGGTGTAACACTGTTTATCGAATATTTTACTCTAAAATAAAATGGTAAACAATGGATATCTGGCGGCGCCCGTATATAGAACTTCTACGCGACCGAGATTGAATCGCTTTCTCCTCTTCTCTATTTCTCTGGTTTACCCTGGGATCAAGGAGAAACTCACGCCAAACGATGGATCAGAGACGAGAAAATTCGATATTTGTGACGTAATCCGTTTGCCCTATTGTTTTGTTTAAAAAGTAGCTAAATAATGGTGTAAATCAAATAGTAGGGAATTTTTAAAAGTTGAATATTAAACAAAAATTAATAAAATAAATCTACCTTCTTGGCAATCCGGTGACGTCACAAACATAACCTCACAACTCTTGTTAAGTTTACCACATTCAACACAAGATATTTTTCTATGGCGAAAGATTGCGGAATACCATAGAGTTCTTGGTCGGATCACCATTGTTTGTGCCTTGCATCGATAATTTATTAGAAGTACAATATTGGGAAATTTGAATATCGGTTCAGCCCGATTATCCAGAAATTCTAACTAAAGCCTGGAAAGCTCATTCTTTGAACGTGTTGAAAGGAGAGCTGATATTATTCAGAGGGATAGAAGCCAATAACAAACAATTTAAATTAAACCTGCGTTACCAACTCTCCGACTATTGGTAAGGTAACCAAGTATGGAAGTTCTTTATTCATCGATAAAAAGTACGCTGAATTTATGCGCTGAACGTCAAATGACGTCATGAGAAGTTCTGATGGAACAAATTAAAACGAAATGTTTAAAAAAGCTCGCTATTTGTTCTGCAACTGTCAATGCTTAGCTGATTGTTGTGTTTCTCTTTCGTATTTATTTATATTTTTTTGCTCAAGTATTTTATAAAAACGCTTTAATGGAATCCATCGGACTCTCCAGTAGTAGGTTTGATGAATTAGCGCTTAATCCGCTGGATCCATCGATGCAATTAAAAACTTGCCCTATTATTTAAATTAACAGGGATTGAAGCTATGCAGTTATCTTTAATTCGGCTTCGGTGTACTTTAACTTCATTTTTCAACAGCAATATTTTCATTTTTTTTTCACTTATTTGTAACACCATAAAAAACACATAGGGTAAATAGGGTCTGAAAAAATTAATTTTCACTCGCATAAAAAGTGACGTTTCCCTCTCAGGGTTAGCAATCCTTAAGTGTGGAATTATAGTATCAGGGCCGCAAATTATAGTACATTTGAAAAAATTGTAGTAGATTAGAAAAAATAATAGTTTATGCTATTTTAGGGTCACTTTTTAAGAAAAACAGCCATAAGAGATGGTGCTCCTTACCTCTAGCCTCCATATTTTATTGGGAGTGTCGAGGCGTTTTCTGGCGATGAAACTGTTTTAAAAAGTTTTAAATATTTATTTTCAGGCGTTGCGATAGTGACGTCACATCGAAACTGGTTCAAATTGTTTTGAAACTTAATCAATTCTAGTTTCAAACCAGCGCATGCGTAAAAGTTATTTCAAAATTTAAATTTTTCCAATGTTTTGATTCTCTTTAGTTTGTTGTTTATGCAAAAAACTAATAATCTGAACGAAAAAGCTTCTAGAACATGGAAAATCAAGCAAACGGTCAAAATTTACATTTAAAAAAAAGGATTCATTACTCGCCATCCATGAAAGGTAAAAATGGACGTACAGTGGAAGAACGCGTAATAAATAATAAAATTTTGTCCATTGCAATAGAATATTTTTACATTAAGTTTTTTTTATATCTATTAACAAAAACAGGAGATACCTAGAACTTCAACAGAGCAAACGGAAAAGGGCGGTTATTGGATAAGACAGTAAACAAAATTCTTGTCAGTTTTAAACCAGTCGATTTCTTGCTACCTTAAGTGATGACGTCATATATGAAATTGGTTCAAACCAGGTTTTAATTTTTTTGCATCGCCAGAAAACGCATTTGCAGATGTTTAGTTTACACCAGAGCCGTCCAACAGGCCCGCCTTCTTAATTCCTGCTGCCCGCGGAGCGGGCCTTTATGATAGTTTTTACTTATGGCCGGTTGCACCAACACTTTTTGCGACACTTAAGTTGTTCTTAAGCATTAACTGCCCCTTAAGTTTCAAATGTTTCTTGCACCAGCTGAAATTGGTCCTTAATGGGCCCTTAACTTAAGTTTAGGATTTTCTGTACTTAATGATCCCTTAAGTAATTTGAAGTTGACATTTGATAAATATTTTGTTTATTGTTTATTTATTTTTTGTTTGTAGTTTCAAATAATTAATTTGATAAAAATAAATTATGTAAAAACGGAGTTTTTAAACAATGGTGTTTTGGATTGTGATATTTTAAATGCGATGTTAATTAGATTTCCAAGAAAAATGTAGAAACAGTAAATTTTTATTACTTATGGCATTTTCAGGTTTATTTACCTTTTTTTATTCTTTTGGACATTGCTGTTATTTTTAAAAGGAACCGTTTTAACGAGATGGATAATCTTATATTTTTTAAAAGGTTCAAATTGACGAAGCCCAGTTCTTAGCTTACTTGAGCAAATCGAAGATGAGCTTTAGTTTAAACAAAACAAGTTTGTATTAGCTTTTAAATTTTAAGTATTTACTTGTAAATTAGGAATATTTAAATTTGTTTACATAAAATAATAAAAGTTTTTTTTTAATTATGTAGGTATTTGTGTTTATATTTCATATTGACAATAATTGTTCCCTTTCCATGGCCGTAAAGAAAGGCGCCCTTGATCTTTTTTTCCTATATTGTTATAAATTTTACAACAAAAAATCACAAACTAACGACTGATTTTGTATTATATTGTCTATAAAATGAAAAAAAATTAAAGTTTTAATTATTTACAAAGATTCAAGTCGGATTACTGCTATCATTCAATGACACACAAGCTAGAAAAGAAAAGATCTAATATTAGTTAATTCTGATTATTCGCGTTGTAAAGGCCAACAATAAAAAAGAAGAACGATGCAACGTTGCAATCTTTTTAAGTACTCTTAGTTAAGTTGCAATAAAAATCTAATGGTGAAAGCGAAAACAATTTAAGTTACCCTTAATTTTAAGAGCTTCTTAATAAAGGTCTACTTAAGATACTTTTGGTGCAACAGGCCATAAGTGACAGTTAAGCGTTAAGTGTATGTTGTGCAAACGAAATCTTACACTTAAGTATCACTTAAAGCTAAGGTTGACCTAAGTATCACTGGTGCAAACGGCTGTTAACAAGGAGTGCTCGATTTTTACTATGTGTCCGCAGATAATGTTATGTTTGTGACGTCACCGTGTTGCCCAGAAGGTAGATTTATTTTATTAATTTTTGTTAAATATTCAACTTTTAAAAATTAATTTGGATGTACACCTACTACTGGATCGGTATTGTATACCACTTGATAAAATTAAGACTTTTTACTACTTGTAAACAAAACAATAGGGCAAAGGGATTACGTCACAAATATCGAATTGACATTTAAATCGGCGTATATGGGCTTAAATGGGATCCAGCACTCCTTGTTAAGTTTACTACCCTTGAGTCTCCCTCACATTCCCACATTAAGGTAGAGATGGATAACTCGATCATTCACTGGCGATCGAATCAATCATTGACCGATTTCTCAAATAATCTAATCTTTTCAATCGTTCATTCAATCAATCATTTTTACAGCGGTTTG
Source organism: Listronotus oregonensis (assembly GCA_019359885.1). Taxonomy (NCBI): domain Eukaryota; kingdom Metazoa; phylum Arthropoda; class Insecta; order Coleoptera; family Curculionidae; genus Listronotus; species Listronotus oregonensis. The sequence continues at coordinate 11,235 of JAHBCN010005263.1, forward strand.
CACCAGTGATACTTAGGTCAACCTTAACTTTAAGTGATACTTAAAAGAAAGATTTCGTTTGCACAACAAACACTTAACGGTTAACTGTCACTTAAAACTAAAACTAAGTTAAGCCAAAGATTTCTTTGGCATATTTTTATAATTTTATAACCTCAAAAATTTAATTTTCGCTCAAATTGTCTCCTTCTTCATTACTAGTAATGCGGCTCTAGTTACCAAACATCAAAACTAGACAATTTTTACAATGATGCCAAGCATCTTTAATACTTAACTACAAAAATAATAAGTGTAACGGCGGTTTGCACCACTAACTCTTAAAAGTTCACAATAACTAAGTAGCACTTAATATTAAGGTTGACCTTAACGATTAATAGCTTTGCACAAGTTAAACTTATTATTTTTTTAGTTAAGTATTAAAAATGTTTGGCAACATTGTAAAAATTGTCCAGATTTGTGTTTGGTAACTAGAGCCGCATTATAAGTAAAGAAAAAGAAGACAATATGACAAAAAATTAAATTTTGTTGAGTTCAAATTCGTTTTTTACTGTTCATTTTTTAACAAAAATATGGTTTTTATTTGTGTAATTGGTAATTATTTGTCATGCGCATTCATAATGAGTAGCAGCAACCGAGAAAAAGAAAATAGAAAAAGGGCTCCAACTTTTCAATTAGAAAAAAAACTCTTTTATTAAAAATAATCCACGATTATAGGCACATAATACAAAAGACTCCCCTTCAATATGATAAAAATAAAATTAAAAAATATACAAGTTGTTTCTTTAACATTGCAAAAAATTTTACAGACGGACTTTTTGGATAAAAATATGAACAAAAGCCTAAACTTCTTAACTTTAGATCTATCGGTCTATAAAGTACCAAAAAAAAGAAATTAGATTATTTTTTTTATAAATGTGAATAAAATGAATAAGGGCATAAAATTTGAGGTTCTTGTTGATTTTTTCCAAGGCTTTCTTCCAAACAAAATTTATAATAATTTGTTACACTGATAAAGAGTTAAAATTTGCACCCATAATTGTTTTTCCATTCTATCGCTGTATTAAATGCTGACTTCGTATTGTCGACATGCATTTGATTTGTTTACTCGAAAACGGCAAAATTAACAAACAAAATGCACGAAACAAAAAAGTCTCTATATAGGTAAACTTTTTAGAATGCATTTTTTCAATTGCAGATTACCAACCTTAAAAAAAGGTCATTATTTAAAATATTTATTTTAAATTAATTTTTAATTTAAAATAAATAATAATTTACCGCTTTTACCACCAAAACAAGAAAAAATTTCCATTTTTGAGGTTATAAAATTATAAAACTATCACTTAAGCCAAAGAAATCTTCGGCTTAACTTAGTATGAGTTTTAATGGCCGGTTGCACCAACAATTTTAAGGAACCCTTAGCACAAGGTTATACTTTAAATGGCCAAACAAGCAATGTAATTGGCTACATTTGAGATTTAAGAATACTTAACGCTTAAAATTGTTGGTGCAACCGACCATAATAATATAATATAATATAATAATAATAATAAGTTTATTTTTCCAAAAATTAATACAATTTTTATATAAACATTTAAATAAACATTTTAAGCGCAGAAGCAACATTTGGTGCTTGTTAGCGCTGTTTTGTAATGTCCGGGTAGTGTCACTATTTGGGTAAAACTGTCACAATCGAGTTAAAAGTTACAAATCGAGTAATTTTGTTACAATCAGAATTTTGAGTCACAATATTATAATCTACTTTTATATTAATACATCTTAAATTTTAGGAATTTTTAGAAAAAAATTCGTATTTCATTTCTATTTACTTGTAAAATCCATTTTTTTTAGTTCATTTTTAAATAATTTTGAAAACATCATTTCTTTAAGGTTATTTGGTAGCAAATTAAAAAATTTTGGAGCTAAGAAATGTATAGATTTGTGCCCAATTTCCTTTCTGCTAATCGGAACCACCATACAATCTTTTTTATACCTAGTGTTTATTTCATGAGGAACACCTTGTAGTATAATTTTTTGCTTATGCACCAACATCAGAATATTAAAAAAATAAAGTTGTCTGATATCAAAGACTTTCGCCTCAGAAAATAATTGATCACTAGAATATTTTTGTTTTTATTAAAAATAATTTTAAGGATCCATTTTTGTGTTACTTCTAGTTTATTTAAATAACAATCCCTTACACTGCCCCAACCAGAAATGCCATAATTGAATTGTGATTGAACCAATGCGAAGTATATATCTTTAAGTTGTTCTGGTTTGAGATAATACTTTAAGTGGGAAAACCGAGTAATAAGATATCTGGTTTTTGAAAGTATATGGTTTATTTGTTTATTCCATCGAAGGTGCTGGTCCACAATTATTCCCAAGTATTTAACACTGTCAGTTTTCGAAATATATATGTTCTCTCCTACATTTAAAAAGCGAAATTCCGGTAAATTGTTAATATATGATGCAAAAGGCACAAATTTAGTTTTTTCTTGATTCAGTGTAAGTTTGTTGCATTGAAACCACTTAAAAATATCATTTAAGTCAGACTCCGCCCTGTTTTTGACATCAAGCCAGGAGTCTCCCGAGTAAAAAATGGCCGTGTCATCAGCAAAACTGATAACCGTACCCAGCAAATTTGTTTTTAAAAGATTTTTAGGTATATTGTAAAGAGAAGTGGACCAAGAACTGTCCCCTGCGGTACACCACAGGTGACAGCTCCCAGGTTACTCTCCACATCATCTATTTTTACGTACTGGTTTCTTTCACTTAGGTAACTCTTAAACAAATTAAGTACACTGCCTCTGATACCAATATGTTCAAGCTTTTGAATGAGCTTTTTATGGCTCTACTGTATCAAAAGCCTTGGTCAAGTCAATAAAAACGCATAATGATGGTCTTTTTTTATCCAAGGCGTTATAGATTTCGTTTGTGAGACTGATTATTGCATCTTCGGTGGACCTTCTCGCTCTAAAGCCAAATTGTTTTGCAGAAATTAGTTTTTGTTTCTCTAAAAACGAAACAACCCTTTTTTTAATTATTTTTTCAAAAATTTTTGAAATATTGGAAATTAAAGATATTGGTCTATAATTTCCGATTTCAGTTTTACACCCACTTTTGAATAAAGGTTTGATTTCTCCTAACTTTAAAACATTAGGAAAGTCACCGGTATGAAAACTAAAGTTAATTAAACATGTCAATATAGGCGATATTTCGTTTGCAATTCCTTTAAGTGTTTCGCAGCGTATTTTATCTGGTCCAGGTGCTTTTTTTGTCTTTAATTCTTTTATTATTTTTTTTACCTCATGCTCTGTTGTTTCTTTCAAAAAATATAAACTTTTATCGGACCAGGTGATTTTTTCTGTAAAATTTTTTGGAGGTGTAATATCTTCTGCCAATTTTTGCCCAATTTCGCAAAAATAGTTATTAAAGTGATTTACGATTTCTGTGTTATTTGTGACAATTTGCGACTTAGAAAGTTTAATTTTTTCAATTTTTGAGTTTTGTAAAGGTTTGTTACATATTTTGTTTACACATTTCCATAGTGCCTGGGATGTACCTTTATTTTTTAAAATTAAGTTTTGAGCATAATCTTTTTTATTTTTTGCAATTGTTTTTGAGAGTTGATTTTTATATACTTTATATCGACTTTTTAATTGAGCATTTTGGGGATCTTTTAGGATTTGATTGTAAATGGAATTTTTTGTTTTAATTTTATTTAATAAACTTTTAGTAATCCATTTATTTTTCGCATTTTTTGTGTTTGTTTGTTTTATAGTTTTCGTGTTTTGGGAAATTTTTTGTTGCAAAATCTTTAAAAAATTTACAACTGACAGATTTAAATTTTCTGAGAAAAAAACGGATTCCCACGTCTCATTTTTTAAATCCAATCTTAACTTTTTATAATCTGTATATGATTTGGTACGTATACTTTTTGTTTCTTTCTGTTCTGTTGTGACGTCGTATGTGAGTATGATTGGATGGTGGTCCGTTATTTTATAGTTTATTATAAATGACTTAGAGTTTTTAAATGCATTTTTATCCCCTCCCTTTACATATATGTGGTCAAGACAAGTCTTTGTCAGAGGTCTTGTAAAATATTTATTTACGTATGATGTAAAACCATATGCCGACAAAAAGCTTTTGTAATCATCTATGTATTGTATGTTCTCTTTGAGCAGGTCTAAATTAATGTCTCCGATAATAATATGTTTTTTTTTGGATTGATTTATTTTTAAATATTCTGAAAAATTTTCCAAAAAAACTTTTTCATTTATTGATGGTGAGCGATATATGCAGGTCAAAAGAAATTTGTCCTGATTTTTACCTATCAAAAGTTCAATACATTTCACATCTCCAATAAATTTAAACGCAAATTCCATGCTGATTGACTCCCTGACAAAAACCAATATTCCATCACACTTGTTAAAGCTCCCCTCATTATAAACGGCCGAATACCCAGGAATATTGTATATTTGTAGATCTTTCATTACGTGTGTTTCGGTGAGGACAATGATTTCAAATTTTTCTTTAAATTGTTCTAAGAAACACAAAAATTCTGTAAAATTAGTGTTTATACCACTGACAAGTGGTATAAACACGAATTTAACAGACAGTTAACCATTAAGTGTATGTTGTGCAACCGAAATCTTACACTTAAGTATCACTTAAAGTTAAGGTTGGCCTAAGTATCACCGGTGCAAACCGCCGTAACTCTTAAAAGTTCATAATAACTAAGTAGCGCTTAGTATTAAGGTTGACCTTAACGATTAATAGCTTTGCACAAGTTACACTTATTATTTTTTTTAGTTAAGTATTAAAAATGCTTGGCAACATTGTAAAAATTGTCCAGTTTTGATGTTTAGTAACTAGAGCCGCATTATTAGTAAAGAAAGGAAGACAATTTGACAAAAAATTAAATTTTTGCTTCCCAAAAAGTTCAAATTCGTTTCTCATTACAGTTCATTTTTTAACAAAAATACGGTTTTTATTTGCGTATTTGTTAATTATTTGTCGTGTGCATTTATAATGAGTAGCAGCAACTGAGAAAAAGAAAATAGAAAAAGGGCTCCCTCCAACTTTTCGGTTATGGAAAAAACTCTTTTATTAAATATAATCCTCGATTATAAGCACATAATAGAACAGACTCCGCTTCAGTATAATTAAAAAAATAATAAAAAAATATATACAACTTGTCTCTTTAACATTGCAAAAGTTTTTACAGACGGACTTTTTGGATAAAAATATAAAAAAAGGCCTTAACTTCTTAACTTTCTATCGGGCTAAATTATTAAGAAAAAGAAATTAGATTATTTTATTTTATAAATGTGTCTCTTTAACATTGCAAAAATTATTACAGACGGACTTTTTGAAAAAAATTATGGAAAAAAGGCCTAAACTTCTTAACTTTCTATCGGGCCAAATTATTAAAAAAAAAAGAAATTAGATTATTTTATTTTATAAATGTGAATGAAATGAATAAGGGCATAAAAATTGAGATAGTTGTTGATTTTTTTCCAAGGCTTTCTTTCAACAAAATTTATAAATCTGCTACACTGAAAAGGGTTAAAATTTGGACCCATAATGGTTTTTCCATTCTATTATTGTATATTGTATTGAATTCTGACTTTGTATTGTCGACATGTATTTGATTTGCTTACTCGAAGAATGCAAAATTAACAAAGAAAATGCACTGGACAAAAAAGTTTCTATATATAAGTAAAGTTTTCAAAATGCATAGGTCATTATTTAAAATATTTATTATAAATTAATTTTGAAAATTAACAAACACAACACAAATAATTTAACGCTTTTACCAACAAAACAATAAAACTTTCTATTTTTGAGGTTATAAAATTACAAAAGTAGTACTTAAGCCAAAGAAATCTTCGGCTTAAGTAAAAACTTAGTTTTTAGTTTTAAGTGACAGTTAACCGTTCAGTGTCTGTTGTGCAAACGAAATCTTACACTTAAGTATCACTTAAAGTTAAGGTTGTCCTAAGTATCACTGGTGCAAACCGCCGTAACTGGTGAAAAGCTATTAATCGTTAAGGTCAACCTTAATACTAAGTGCTACTTAGTTATTGTGAACTTTTAAGAGTTAGTGGTGCAAACCGCCGTTACAGCGGTTTGCACCAGTGAAACTTAGGTCAACCTTAACTTTAAGTGATACTTAAGTGAAGGATTTCGTTTGCACAACAAACACTTAACGGTTAACTGTCACTTAAAACTAAAACTAAGTTAAGCCGAAGATTTCTTTGGCATACTTCTGTAATTTTATAACCTCAAAAATATGTTTTTTATTGTTTTGGTGGTAAAAGCGTTAAATTATTTTTGTTGTGTTTGTGAATTTTCAAAATTAATTTAAAATAAATATTTTAAATAATGACCTAATCTTTTTTTTAAGGTTGGAAATCTGCAATTGAAAAAATGCATTCTGAAAACTACTTATATTTTTGCAATGTTAAAGAAATAACTTGTATATTATAATCGTGGATTATATTTAATAAAAGAGTTTTTTCCCTAACTGAAAAGATTGGAGCCCTTTTTCTATTTTCTTTTTCTCGGTTGCTGCTACTTATTTTGAATGCGCCCGATAAATAATTAACAATTACACAAATAAAAACCGTATTTTTGTTAAAAAATGAACTGTAAGAAACGAATTTGAACTTTTTGGGGAACAAAAATTTAATTTTCGCTCAAATTGTCTCCTTCTTCATTACTAGTAATGCGGCTCTAGTTACCAAACATCAAAACTGGACAATTTTTACAATGTTGTCAAGCATTTTTAATACTTAACTAAAAAATAATAAGTGTAACCGGTGCAAAGCTATTAATCGTTAAGGTCAACCTTAATACTAAGTGCTACTTAGTTATTGTGAACTTTTAAGAGTAAAGTGGTGCAAACCGCCTTTATAAGCGTATCAAACCAAATGTCCCAGCGATGATCGATCGGTCGATATTTCCATATGGTGACACGTGGCACACTGGACTGGTTATTGATTGTAACACTAGTCACCGAACGAATGATTGCAAGCAGAGCGGGCGAAGCCAAGCCAGTCGCCAGCCAGACAACACAACTTCATTCGTTCCGTTACTTTTCGTCTTTCAGTCAGGTAGTGATTGGATAAATGCGAGCGTACGGGATTCGATTGTTCAATATTCAGAAACGATTCGGTCACTGTGATCGAATCATTCGTCTTTGGTTGTGACAACATGTGTTCACGGAATGCTACATAGCATTCTCGAGGGAATCGTGCGCGGAGGGCGTAGTGGTCGTGTTTTGAAGCCCCAAGGAAGATAGGAAAACTCATGACCGTCGAAAGTATCATGTTTTTGTCTCGGGAAGTGAAGAATGATTCCTAGAAGTCATTACATTTCGACACGGGTAAACGCGGTCGGGAGGTTACATGGCCATACACATGGCTGCCGAAAGTAACGTCTTTTTGACAGAAAATGTTATGTCTTCATTGCTTGTGCGCAAATCGCGAGAAAGCACCTACGTGCCTTTGGCAGCTTAAATAAAATCTGGAAAATTATAAACTTTCTTATTTAAAGTAGACGGGAGCTTCGATACGGTTTTGACCGGACTACGTCGGAGTTCCTAAGGAATATGTCTAGCCACTCTCTTAACCCCATTTAACGGGAGTGTAACCAATCTGGAAGGGTTGCTCCACCTCTTGCTAAGCTTTGGAGGTGTGAGGGCGAGCTGGCAACTGCCTTGCAGCAGCGCCATAAACAGGCAGTATCCATCCATCCATTCCACATTAAGGTTATTGGTTATCACAAAACGAAAGGAAAATCGAGGAAAATTATATGATACACGTTTTCTTAGTGATCTTTGTGTTTTTTAAATTCTTTCCCAAAGTTCAGTTATTTTATATTTTACGATGGAAAACAGCGATAACGAAGGAATATCTGCTAATCCAGAGAAAACTGTCAGATTAATGATAAAAAATTTACTTGATGAAGCAGAGTTCAAGAAAGGGGGTTCTGTATTTACATCTCCTATTATTAAAGATAAAGATCCAGAGACATCCGATAATTATTCGTCAGTAGGATTTAAAGAAGAAGACGATAATCTTGATGATGTATTTATAGAAAATAGGAATTCCTATAGTTCGATGATAAACGTAAAGCTAGAAAAAAATGTTTTTGGAATTGAACATTTTTCAAGCAATGCTAATAAAGATGTGAATTTAGATCAGTAAGTTGATATTAGTTGCATTTCTTTGGTTTAGGTTGAGCCTAACAACTTAGCAAATAAATATTTACGTTTGTATTCTGGATAATATTCTAAATTTAATTCAACCATTTACGCTGTAATGCAAATAATGTTAATATATTTTTTTCTATTTGTAAAATTCCTTTTATTTTTTACAGAACCAGTAATTTGTGTATCTATGAGAACTGGAAATTAAAAAACGAGGAACTAGACATTAAGGAGGAAATGTTGGAACAAACTGACATGAGGTAAATACCTACTTTAGTAGAATTTTAGATCACAAACACATATCACGTTTATAACCAGAAGTAGTAATTATTTCAAATAGTTAGTTGTAAGACTACCACATTCTTCAGGGGTTGTAAAGTACAATAATTTTGTTTTGAAAAATGAGGCAAAAATAGATTAAAAATAATCCAGAACCGAAGTACTTAGCAGTTGGGTTTACAAATCCTAGTGAGCTATCCATTACCATGCGAAAGCAAATAGAAACCATAATTTTTTTTTGTGCTTCATGGAATTTTTTTTAACCTGTACACTTTTTATACAAAATAAACCTAGTTTTAGTACTATGTGGAGAGTTGCTTTTACCACAACACTTGGCTCTGTTTAACGTATTAAAAAATGGATAATTGTCTCGAAAGTTGTCTCCACTCCAATTTTGAGCAAATTTTTGGTATACAGGGGTTTTTTGGGGCGCTGATCCCGCCGGCCTTTGACATTGAAACTTTACAATTTAATGGAAAAAAGGTGATAAAAAACAAATATTTATAAGGAGTTTAGGAAATATTGTGTGCCAATTTAGTGTAAAAATGATAAATTGTGTGCAAAAAAATACAGTGAATATAAGGTAATGATGCCAAAAAATTTGTTTTTAGATTCATAATCAGCCCCGCAAAAAATCGAAGTGGAGGCAACTTTCGAGACAATTACCAAAAAATGGATATATTATCCTGTTGATCCTAGTTTTACAGGAAGTGTTCTCTTACTTGTTAACAAGCCATATGGCAAAAGTCCATCCATATTTCTCAAAGAGACTTTAACTTTATTAAATGAAACATCAGAAAGCTCAAAATCGCGGTTTCAGTCAAAATGATATATATTAATTAGAAGGTGGCACATATGGGGATTCGTCGGTCGACGTCGTTATGTCAACACGTTGTTATAAATTTTCTAAGTTTCTCGTAACTATTACAGCAAAAAATTAGCAGAGTGGTTGTAGTCTTTAGTAGAGTGCTGCATCTCTCGAAAAAACGTAAATTCGGAGGAAAATTAAACGGTTTTTCTTACCATCCACATGTTTAGCAGACATAACCTTAAAACATGGAATGCGATGTATGCAAATGTAAGGAAACAAAACAAAAAGATAACATATTTCTTTGTGATGGTTGCAGAAAAGGATACTGCAAAACTTGCTCTAAATTAACTTCATCCGAAGTTAAGGTACTCAACTTAAAGAAAGAGTGATGAAATTCCACTGTGAAAAATGTCGAAGTTTTGATACCCGGTTGCTATTGAAAAATACCATCAAGGATAAAGATAACATAATAGCAGATAGAGATGACGTAATTTAATTATTAAAACAAAAAATTAAAGAGCTAGAGAAAAATCAGGATCAAGTACCCAAATGGAATCACCTGTCATTTAGTCAGACTGTACAAAATACTAATAAGCCTAAAATTCTAAGTATTCCAAGTGTAATTATCAAACCAAAAAAACAACAGCATGCCTATAAGACAAATAGTGATATCAAACAAAATATTAAATTGGAAAATTTAAAAATTGGGATAAAAAATGCTCGTACCACAAAGAATGGCTGTGTTATTATTAAATGTGAAAATAAAAAAGACACAGAAATACTAAAATCTAATGCTGAAGATATACTTACTGAGTATGAAGGCGTTCGACACGGTGCCTCATCACTTGCTTCTGAGTGTTCTAAACACCTATGGGGTGAGGGGTACCGCGTTGGAGGTCTTCGATAGCTATCTGAGCGAGCGACAACAATTAGTAAAAATAGGAGGGACAAGGAGCGATCCGCTGCCTGTAAAAATTGGTATCCCGCAAGGGACCGTTTTAGGTCCAGTACTTTTTATAATTTACATAAATTCTCTTACTGCCATGAATATAGATGGTGGTGAGCTCATTTCTTATGCTGATGATACAGTGGCTATATTTTCTGAAGACTCCTGGGCTCAGGCAAGGGAAATGGCTGTGGGTGGTGTTAAATTAATAAAAAACTGGTTAGATTGCTATAAATTAACATTAAACGCAAGTAAAACAAACTATATAGCCTTTTCTCTGACAGCTGCTAACCGTCCTCATTTTAACAAACTGAATATAAAAAATTTAGACTTGCCAATAACAGAAGTAGACAATATAAAGTATCTTGGCATCATAATAGATAAGCATTTAAAATGGGGTCCACATACATCAAGGTTGACAAAAAACATCAGAAAATTGATTCACAAGTTCTACACACTCCGTGAAATACTCAATAAAAAAATGCTAATCTGTCTATATAGAGCTTTAGTGGAATCCCTAATAAGATATGGAATAGTTGTGTGGGGAGGTCTGTACGAAAACTCTCTATATCTTCTTAAAATTATCCAAAATTATATATTAAAAATCATATACAAAAAAAACAAAAGATATTATTATCCAAAGAATTGGTTTAGCTGTGCAACGGGGTAATGCAGCATCGGTACTAGGAACAATCCAGGAAGACCTAGGACTTGATGAATTTTATAATTTTTAAATATAGATTAAGTTATTTATTTAATTTTAGAATATTGTTATTTGGTATTAATTTGTTAGTTTTTACAAAATATAAGTTAGGTGTTGATCATTAACATCATTTATCATCATTATCATCAACAATTAATAAAGTATAGTATTTAAAAAAAAAAGATATTCTACGCAACTATTGTATTCTACCGAAATCCTTAATGCTCATTCCCTCTTTGTCTATTCCTTATGTGTTTTTGTTCATAAGAATTCTAAACTGAAACAATATATTGACCATTCTCATGACACAAGATCGAAAACCAATAAACAACTATTAATTCCTAGCAGCAATACTAATATTAATATTAGATCGATTAACTATCTAGCACCAAAAATTTATAATTTAATCCCAAAAGAAATAAAAAACATCGTAAATATAAAAAAGTTTGGCCATTTCTGTAAAGCATTTATTTCAACCAACTCTCATAAATTTGATGTATTATTTTAAATGTAACTGTGATATTGCTTATGACTGAATAAACTAAATAGCAGATTTGAGTATGCACATACAGGGGTTCAGTTCCCTAGGTGCATTATTTATATCATTAATGTGCAATACAATATGGTTTATAATTATACTGTAATATGTATATTGTAAAAACACCAAATTCTGAATATATTATTATTATTATTATTATTATTATTATGTTTCGGTCTCATGAGCATCATAAGGCCTATAAGAAAGAAAGAACCCTAATTAATTACAATTAGTATAACTAAAAACTTTAAAATTACCTTTTAAATGTAGATTAACAGCAAAGAAATATGACATTTTACAATGATTAAAACAATAGAAAAACTAACAATATATACCAAGGCACTTTAGATTTTTTTTTACTCATTGTATTAATTAAATAATATTTTCACTAAGGGATATGGAGTCATTGAATAATGATATTGTATCAGTAAAGTTTCTTGGAGTCCATCTGGATCCTAAACTAGGTAGGGAGGTAGGTTTAAAGTGAGTGGACTTTTTACGCCCTCCACTGCGACCGCTCAGTCTATTGTGGCTCACACCTTTTTATATTTCTCCCAATAGGATCGGACTTCTAATGAATCCGATACCAGATTGGGAGAGAGTTTTTACATCTCCTCTTACTCGTGTCGCTACCGGACACGAGCACAATGGAATATGTTTGGGATGGATTAGCCCTTCCTCGTGAAACAGGCGCCGGTGACTTCGGGGGCACTTTACAAAACGGATTCACCCGTTTCGGTCGGCGCACCTTTGTCTGCTTGTGACCTTGAGTGGCACCTCTCGAAACGGATTTATCCGTTTCGTTCAGCGCACCTTTGTCACCTTTTTCCTATGTTTGGAGCTAGGGAAGTAATAGTACACCACTGCAAAGCCCTGCATTACCGCAGTAAGGCTAGATACTCTGAGCTGTCGCCCTGTATCTCAGAGGCACCGTTGGAGACACCTGTTTAAGGCACAGGGTGTCATTCACTCATCAGCACGGTATGCTAACACCTTGAGTTAAAGCCTTGTGTTCATCTTAGCTTCGGATTCCGTTCCATACGGTGGCAACAAGAGTTGCCGATAACCAGCAACTCTAGCGCATGTTCCAAAAGATCCTACTGGCTAGGGTTCATTCCCGGGAATTCTCGGCTCGAGAATTCCCGGGAAATCGTTGGGCTTTGTTCCCGGGAAATCAAGCTCGAGAAAACTCGAGAACCCGAGAAATCAAATTTGAGTCCATGAAATTATAAAATCAAACTATTTGCGTTTGCCGTTTGTTTTAAACACGCGGCGGCGGGGCGGCACGGGCCAAAGCGCAGTGGTACCCTTTGATCTCGCCGATCGCGCGCGGCAAGCGCTCTGGCGGCGTCGTTTTATACATAATACAATACAGTAGGTAATACACCAGTAATGCCAACCTAGGAAATTATTCCCTAGTTCTAGGGATTTTTTCCTACAATAGGGAAAAAGGGAAATTTATCTAATATCTAGGGAATTTTCAACTTTGGATTGTTTTCAGTTCAATTTATAGAATTTCAGTCAATTTATCAATTTTAATATTAAATGGACTACTAATGACAAGTACCTATTAAATCCTTATACCCTGGGTTATGGTTTGACCATTGTATCTTTTCAAAAATTGCTTCTTGTTGCGCTGATTAATCTAATACGGGTTAATTCGTGGTATCGGGTTTCGGGGAATTACAGATCAACTACTACTTAGCATCTCTCTGTATGTTGTTGCCCTTTCGTATTTTGTGGTTGTTGCCCACAAAATACTAAGGTAAAAAAGAAATGTCAAGTTCGTATATTTGTTTCCCCACAGTAATGCCGAGACTGAGCGAGTATTTTCAGTCGTTACCGACGATAAAAATAAAAAGCGAAATTAATTATCCAGTGAGGTATTAAATGCAGTGTGTTTAATTCGTCTTTCTAGTAAAAACTGCTGCCAAAATTATTTATTAAATGAAAAGCATTTAAGTCTTATGAAAAAAGAAAACCTTTATAAAAAAAAGATTGATTTTAAGAATTTTTAGAATTTTTTTTTGTTTAGAAACTTTTATTTTTGTTAATTCATTTTGCTATCTATGTTCATTGTTACCATGAGATTTTATTTTTTTGTATTTTTTAAACTTTTCTGACAATAAAGTTATTTCGTAAATTATTTTTCTATTTAATTTTGATCTAGGGAATTCTAGGGATTTTTTCACAGAAAAATTGGGAATTTTCAGCGAGCTTGGTTGGCAACACTGTAATACACACACGTTCATTAGTGTTTTGACTCTAGCTGAGTTCAGACGGTTTACAAAGTGTAGTACACGCAATTTGTAAATTTCTCGACAACCCGAGAAGACCCGAGAAATTAGCCTCGAGAATTCTCGAGACCCGAGAAATTGAAAAGCTCGAGAAATCATGAACCCTACTACTGGCCCAACCACAACGATGATGTGTGAACACAGCGGTTGGGATGCTAAACTAGGAAGCGGCTTGTTTGCACTAAAAAGGTTTTTAGAGTGTGTGTCAAGCCATGTTCTATGGAATGCATACTTTGCTCTGTTTCAATCGGTGATGACCTATGTAGTACTTGTATGGGGGCATACGGCAGGTGGTGGCCCTAACGGCGGTTTGACCACGGTTTGTTATGCTTAACTAAAGGGGCGTTTTTGAAGTGACTATTGTCATAATATTTGACACCGTCTCAATGCAACTTAGGTTAAGAAGGACTTAAAACTGCTTAAACCACAGTGGTGCAAACCGCCGTAAATGCCTTGCAGTCAAGCTTTACAATAAGCTACCAAATGAGCTCAAAGACATTACTTTATTAAATAAATTACTAAAATAGAAGTACAAGGTAAAGACTATTTTGCTGGAAAGAGCTTTTTACAGTGTTTAAGGCTTAACATATAATTTATGATGTATTTTTATTATAACCCTATTTTTTTAGGTTTTAATATTTTAAATGTAATTGTATTAAGTATTTAAGTAGTAATGTGCTAATATTAGAAATGTTCTATTTTATATTTTTATATTTTGACTTGTGTAAGTACTAGTATGTATTATTGACACCAATAACTTAAATAAAAAAAACCATTTTGTGTAGGTATACCCTTAGGTTATCATGCCCTATTAGCAGCCCTACTGTTATGCGAAATCTTTTCCTACTTTGTATAAGTAGTTTTTCCTTCGTTCTATTAGATCTTTCTTGTGTTTGTTTTGGATCCATTCTTTAGTTTGCCTCATGCTTTGGTTTTGGTTACTCCAAGGGCAGGTTCTGGTCGAAAGTATGGTGTGGATGGGAAGTAAAGGCGGTACTCTATAGACTCAAACGAGGTGAAAATCCAATTATGGGACATCAAAGGATGGGAAATAGATGGGGACCAAGAGGTCAGCTCATTGTTTGAGATGCTCTCGGACAGGTCAACCCCTCGTTTCATCTTCAACAGACACTTTCGGATTGTCATACCAGATAGGGAGGACTGGAAAGATGGCCCTCCAATCAAAGCCGATCATATCTGGTATACAGATGGCTCCAAGACCAACAAGGGAGTAGGAGCTGGCATATATGGAGACAAGCCTAGAGTAAAGATAACCTTAAGTCTTGGTCAGCACGCCACGGTTTTCCAAGCGGAAATCGCAGCAATAATGCATTGTGCCGTGCTGATTAAAGAAAAAGGGAGTAAAGGAAAAAACATCGTCATTTACTCAGACAGCCAAGCGGCCCTGAAGGCCACCAGTTCTCCAAAAGTTAATTCCAAACTGATGGGGGACTGTATACAGGCCCTGGATAAAGTCGGCTTGGCAAACAAACTTACGGTAGCCTGGGTACCAGGCCACGAGGGCCACCCAGGTAACGAAGAGGCCGACGACCTAGCCAAAAGAGGATCAGCCATGGAAATGATAGGCCCTGAGCCATTCTGTGGAATCTCGGCAGGCCTCTTTAAAGCATCTATTAAGAGCTGGGTAGACAGAGAGTTTCAAAGCTGGTGGTTACAAACACCAGGACAACGACAGGCAAAGCAGTTCATTAAGACCTGCTCGGCCAAGCTTACCTCGGACCTACTGAGCCACAGTCGTAAAGTCGTAAGGATAACGGTAGGTCAACTAACAGGACATTGCAAACTCAACAAGCACCTGGAAAGAATAGGCCTGGTGGAGGATAGCCTGTGTTGGATCTGCCAGGGGGCTGAAGAAACAGCCGCATTTTGGGGGCCACGGAAGCACTATGTAGGCTTAGGGCATCTAGGCTTGTGAGGAAAGCCAAAACCGGCAAGATATATGGGATGGCCACCAAGACTCAAATCTATTAAGAAGCGGGCCCGGACAAGAGTAAATCAAAGAACGATAGGAGAAACCACAATAAATCTGGCAAGGTTGCAGTGGTGGAGGTCATTTTTGCCATCTCCGCTCAAATAATCCAATCTAATCTAATCTAATGGTGTGGATGATCCCTGTATCGCTAGCTCATCCGCTTTTTTGTTATCTTCTATTCCCGAATGTCCGAATGCCCACAGGAGAGTTACCTTGTTGTGTTCTCCTAGGACTTTCAGTTCTATTTGGCATTCCCATATCAGCTTGGACGTTAGCTTGGGGTTTGCTTGTATCCCCTGTGATTAATTATAGAATTAAACAAGGAATGAGGTTGAATTTCCACATATAAATGATATAAAAATATAAATATTTTGGCAAACATGCACTTGAACTTCCAACCTCAAGGCTACAGTCTAAAGTTCTACCATTGAACTATAGATTAGTACTGTTTAATTATGCTCCTTACACACACTAGTACTGGGTTTCTTTTGGCTCTAGTGATTTGCTGGTTCTAAAAGAAGCCCAGTACCACTGTGTGTAAGTGACGTTTTCAATTTTAAACCAGCGCTGATCTTCAAACACCCAGCATAATTGAACAATATTAACTCTATAGTAAGTAAAGTTTGTCAAAATATTATAGTATACTTTTTATTTACATGTAGATATTTAACCTTATTTCCTGATTAATTGTATAATGTAGAGTTTTTCTATTGTTTTAATTATTGTAAAATGTCATATTTGTTTGTTGTTTTGCTCCATCTATAGGGTAATTTTCAAGTTTTTGGCGATATTGTATGGTTGGTTAAGTTTCTATTTTTCTTATAAGTTTGATGATGCTCGTGAGAGCGAATCAAGTATCATGTTCTAATTAATACACATCATTTTGACTGAGACCGCGACTTTCAGCTTTTTGATGTTTTATTTAATAAATTAAATTCGAGAGTCCAACGGACCTTAGAAGTGAAAAAATATTATATTTAAAAAGCGGTTTAAGAAAAATTATTAAGATTCCTTAGTAAGTTCGAGTTAACTTTAACTCGTTCAAGTGTCGTCTCTCCCTTACAAATTTAAATTTCCATTTTTAAGTAAAATTTAGATAGTGTTAGCAGCAGATACTCTAGACAAACTAAAAAAACGAATTTGCGGTAAAGAAATCAGACACTACGAAAAAGTGCTTTTATTATACCCTACAAGACAAATCTATTACTTCAATTAATACTAAAACTTAAAAAACATGTGCTCATATAGTTTTGCGTGTGCCTGTTATTATTGCATTTAATATGATAAAAAGAAAAAATGTTCTTACTGATAATTGATTACCTAAAATATATAACACCATATAAACATAAAAGGTATGTTAAATATCTAGTATTTAATAAACTATCAGTATATCGACCCTGGTCGTCCAACTTCGGTTAATCGTTTGACTAAGGCAATGTTCGCTTTTTTTAAGTGGTTTTTCTATTAGTAGGACATGCGAAAATGTAATCATAGTGTGATACTACAGTCACAATTTTTTTATAATACAGTGATAGAAAACAGAAAATGTTTCATTTATCTATATTGTCTCATCCCAAAGTAATAAACTAGTTAATCCAATATTTAAACCTACTATGATATGCCACTGATTTTGCCATTGTGTATTACATAGTATAAAAAAAATTACTGTACCTTTTTTGTTTTTAGAGTTTTGGGTAATTGCATTAGTCAAGAGGAACGTAAAGATCAGATATCAATCAAAAACGGTCATCAGGAATATGTTGATATGTTTAAATGTGATCAATGTGATTATCAGACTTTTCGGAAAAGCAATTTAAAGGTGCATTTTCTCAAACATAAGAAACTCAAGCATCTTGATATATTTAAATGCGATCAGTGTGATTATCAGACTCCTCACAAAGGTAGTTTAAAGATGCATCTTCCTATACATAAAAATTACGAAGACGTTAATATATTTAAGTGCGATCAGTGTGATTATCAGACTTTTCGGAAAAGCAGTTTAAAGGTGCATTTTCTCAAACATAAGAAATCCAAGCATCTTAATATGTTTAAATGCGATCAGTGTGCTTTTCAGACTCTTTACAAAGGTAATTTAAAGATGCATCTTCTTATACATAAAAATCCCAAAGACGTTAATATGTTTAAATGCAATCAGTGTGATTATCAGAGTGTTACAGATTTAAAGAGCATCTTCTTATACATAAAAATCCAAAGACGTTAATATGTTTAATGCGATCAGTGTGATTATAGATCTTACAATATTTAAAGAGGCATCTTCTTATACATAAAAATCCCGAAGACGTTAATATGTTTAAATGCGATCAGTGTGATTATCAGATTTCGAAAATTTTAAGACTCTTCTTATACATTCACAATATGTTAAATGCGATCAGTGTAATTTTAAGATTTACAAAGTTAGTTTAAAGATGCATCTTCTTATACATAAAAATCCCGAAGACGTTAATATGTTTAAATGCGATCAGTGTGATTATCAGATGTTCAAAAAGAAATTTAAACGCATCTTCTTAACATAAAAATCCAAAGAGTTAATATGTTTAAGTGCATCAGTGTATTATCAACTCTTAAATAGTTTAGCATCTTCATACATAAAAATCCCGAAGACGTTAATATGTTTAAATGGATCAGTGTGATTATCAGAGTGTTCGAAAATAATTTAAGAGCATCTTCTTATACATAAAAATCCAAGACAATATGTTTAAATGCGATCAGTGTATTTTAAGACTCTTACAAAGGTAGTTTAAAGAGCATCTTCTTATACATAAAAATCCCGAAGACGTTAATATGTTTAAATGCAATCAGTGTGATTATCAGAGTGTTTCAAAAAGAAATTTAAAGCAGCATCTTCTTAACATAAAAATCCCAAAGACGTTAATATGTTTAAGTGCGATCAGTGTGATTATCAGACTCCTTACAAAGGTAGTTTAAAGAGGCATCTTCTTATACATAAAAATCCCGAAGACGTTAATATGTTTAAATGCGATCAGTGTGATTATCAGAGTGTTACGAAAATTTTAAAGATCTTCTTATACATAAAATCCAAGACAATATGTTTAAATGCGATCAGTGTATTTAGACTCTTCAAAGTAGTTTAATGCATTCTACATAAAAATCCGAAGACGTTAATATGTTTAAATGCAAACAGTGTGATTATCAAGATTACGAAAGAATTTAAAGAGCATCTTCTATACATAAAATCCAAAGACGTTAATATGTTTAATGCGATCAGTGTGATTATCAGACTCTTACAAAGGTAGTTTAAAGATGCATCTTCTTATACATAAAAATCCAAGACTTAATATGTTTAACGATCAGTGTGATTATCAGATGCAATTTGGCATTCTACATAAATCAAGACAATATGTTCGATCAGTGTAATTTTAGACTCTTCACAAAGGTAGTTTAAAGATGCATCTTCTTATACATAAAAATCCAACGTTAATATGTTTAATGCGATCAGTGTGATTATCAGATTTCAAAAGATTTAAAGGCATCTTCTAACATAAAATCCAAGATCTAATATGTTTAAATGCGATCAGTGTAAATTTTAGACTTTCAAAGAGTTTAAAGATGCATCTTCATACATAAACAAGATTAATATGTTTAATGCGATCAGTGTGATTATCAGACTTCAAAGATTTAAAGTGCATTTTACATAAGAATCAAGACTTAATATGTTTAAATGCATCAGTGTGATTTATTCAGACTCTCTCTACAGCAAAGGTCACAGGTTTAAAATGCATCTTTCCTATACATAAAATCCCAAGAGTTAATATGTTTAATGCGATCAGTGTGATTATCAGACTTTCGGAAAAGCAATTTAAAGTGCTTTTACATAAAATCCAAGACTTAATATGTTTAAATGCGATCAGTGTGATTATCAGACTCTCACAAAGGTAATTTAAAGATGCATCTTCTATACATAAAAATCCAGACGTTTAATAATGTTAATGCGATCAGTGTGATATATCAGACTTTTGAAAGCAAGTTTAAAGTGCATTTTCTCACATAAGAAATCAAGATGTTAATATTTTAATGCGATCGTGTGTTTCGACTTTAAAAGGTAATTTAAAGATGCATCTTTTATACATAAAAATCCCGAAGACGTTAATATGTTTAAATGCAATCAGTGTGATTATCAGAGTGTTACAAAGAAATTTAAGAGGCATCTTCTATATAAAAATCCAAAGACGTTTAATATGTTTAAGTGCGATCAGTGTGATTATCAGACTCCTCCAAAGGTAGTTTAAAGATGCATCTTCTTATACATAAAAATCCCGTAAATTTTAATGATTCGATTAATATGATTTTAAATAGCGATCATGTGTGATCAGGTATTCAGACTTTTACAAAGGTATATTAAAGAGCATCTTCTTATACATAAAAATCCCGAAGACCTTAATATGTTAAAGTGCGATCAGTGTGATTATCTAACTTTGCATAAACGCAATTTAAAGAGGCATCTTCTCCAACACAAAAATCCCGAAGATGTTGATATGTTTAAATGTGATCAGTGTAATTATCAAACTTATCGGAAAGATGCTTTACACACTCATCTTCTCATGCATAAGAATTCCAAAGATGATATGTTTAAATGTGATCAGTGTGATTTATCAGACTCTTCAAATGGTACTTTAAAAGGCATCTTCTAAGCATAAAAATCCGTAAGATGTTTAAAACATTAAATGCGATCAGTGTGATTTGTAGACTCTTACAAAGGTAATTTAAAGATGCATCTTCTTATACATAAAAATCCCAAAGACGTTAATGTGTTTAAGTGCGATCGTGTGATTATCTTGCTTTGCAGAAAGGCAATTTAAAGAGCATCTTCTCCGGCATACAAATATCGAGGATGTTACGATGTTTAAATGCAATCAATGTAAATATCAAACTGATTTAAAGGTAATTTGAAGTGGCTTGTCTCCGTCATAAAGATGTGAAATTTGGCTCGACTCTTCCCACCTCTCAAGAGGAAATTTCAAAATGTTTATTTTTAGTGCAAATACGTAAATCTGTGCTTCATTGCCCTGAATTTATTTAAAAATATTTATAATAATTGGCTGGCTGGTAGTGACATCGAGGGCTATTGTGCTACTTTGTCAGTATAAACTTAACAAGGAGTGCTCGATTTTTACTAATTGTCCGCAGATAAGGTTATGTTTGAGACGTCACCGTATTGCCCAGAAGGTAGATTTATTTTATTAATTTTTAGTAAATATTAATTTTTTAAAAACTAATTTGGATGTACACCTACTATTAGATCCGTATTGTATACCACTTGATAAAATTAAGACTTTATACTACTTGTAAACAAAACAATAGGGCAAAAGGATTACATCACAAATATCGAATTGACATTTAAATCGGCGTATATGGGCTTAAATGGGATCCAGCACTCCTTGTTAAGTTTACCACCCTTGCTACTTTGTAACGTTCGCATAACTGCGATAAATATCAGAGCGTAAGTAGCTTATTGTAATACCTTGTATAGGATTAGCAATATATTATTGGAGAAATATGTTTTACTTATTTTAACCCCGTTTTATAGTAATTTACACTGTTTCTTGTGGAAAAAAATAACCTGATATTTGTCGAGACCCCCCCTCTACCCCATATGAGATTGGGCTCGACCACCTCGCACCCCTAAATGCCTCACATAATTATTGGAAGACCACAAAAAATTGTATTTGTTTAAATTCAGTCAGTATGGTTATCAAACTTTACAGAAAAGCCATTTTAAAAGGCATTTTCTCAGCTGTAATAGTCTCGATAATGTTAATATGTTTAAGTGCAATCAATGTGATTATAGTATTTTTCAAAATATAAGAAACCAAAAAAAAATTACTAAAAGTCTTAATATATAAGTATTCATGATGTCTTATTTGCCTCAGTTTATATCTAAACGTATAACTGCTGTGTTTTCAGTCGTAACGTTACGTGTATTAATCATTGTATAACCATATATTTCCTATACTGTATAGATAAATAAATAAATTAGAAATTCAAGCTTACGCTTAAGCTTCCCAAAGGAACCATATGCCTACTGGAAAAAAAATAAAAAAATTGGATTTTCTATATAAAGCTGCTGCTGCAGATGCCAGCTTTGTATGGGAAGTAGAAATGTTTTTATTATTTTCGATTTATGTTTTTTTTGGAAAAGTTGCTCAGATTGATGGTCTAAACTAAACTCTAGTCCATAGACTTAGAGCATAAACTTCATACCATATTATGAAGGATTCGGTCAATTTCGCTGGCACCCTATATACTATACTATAATATAAAGAGTAAAAGATTTGTATTTTTGAATGTTTGTAACAAATATACTCAAAAACTACTGAACCGATTTTAACGTTTTTTTTTAGGGTTAGAATACTACATTTTTACTGATTGTGTGTTACATAAGCTATAAAAAATAATTAAATCGATCACTAGTAGATTCAGTAACATGTTTTAAAAATAATAAGATTGTGAATTGTGACTCAATGGTCTGATAAAGCTCGATATTTCCAAAACCGTTTACGATAAAGAAAAATTAAGAGTACAAATGTTATAGAAGCTGAAAATTACTTACCTATTCCTAATGTTTTTTTTTTAATTAGGTATCTAGTGATGCCACTTACTGGATCAAAATTTCCAAAATCCAGGAAAACATTATTTTTGTGCCACACTGTAAGAAGTAGCATCATTAGATTGCTCCTTTAAACTAAGATTTAAATGTAAAAAGTGATGGTTTAATAAAAAATATATTTGTCATTTTATACAGGAATCTTTTATATAAATGGTTTTAAATTTCACTTCCGGTTTAGACGAAAAAGTCAAAACAATGCCAAAGTCAAATGATGTCAATGTCAAGTATAATGATGACGTCATTTTTGTCAAAACCGAAAATAATATATAAAAAACCATCTACATCGACATTGTACCTATATGACAGTTTAAGAATTTTAAAGCATAATATACGGGGAAGCACTTTTTTAAAAAAATTTTTTTTCTATTTTAGGTTAAAAGCTAAAAATAAGGAAGTTTTCTTGAGTGGTAGTGGATTTTTAAAAAATTCTGAAATAGAAAATAATTTTACATTTTACGCCCTTTTTTCTATAATTTTTATATATTCAGTTTTTACCATATAAACGGTTTCGGATATATCGATCTTTGTCGCACTATCGAGCACCTTGTATATGCAGAATGTTTATAAAGTATTTGTACAAACTTTGTACGGCAAATTTTTGACTAATTTGAACATAGAAAGATTATTTGAACTGAAAAGCTTTTTAAATACCTTTTTTTTAATTAGAAACCAATGTTTACATATGAGAATCATTTTCATGGAAATTTCACATCTGGTTGAAATTAAAGGTTTTTTTATGCCCTCAGAGTACTTAGTATTGTAATTTTATATGCTTCTTCAAAGAAAATTTAAATATTTCCTATCACTAAAATGAAGCGCCATAAATAAATAAACCCCTACATTTTAAATATTCTTTTAATTAAATAATTTAAATGTACATGTAAGGTTAAAATTGGTATATTTTAAAATTTTAAAAAAAAAATATAGTCACCATCTTTATTTATTTGAAAGTATTAAAAAATATATATTTTATTTAAGATTGCTTAGTTTCAATTATTACTACCAAAAAAAACAAGACCAGCAAGACTCTTGCAGCAAGACCAAGACTAAGACCAAGACCGGGTGGTGCCAAGACCAAGACCAAGACCTTTTTGGGCTTGCAAGACCAAGACCAAGACCATACTTGCAAGACCAAGACCAAGACTACCTTTGGTCTTGGTTGCTTTCTGCTCATCACTATCTTTCAGGTTATTTCACTTTGTTGTCTAAATCAGTAATAACTTTTTTCCACTCAATCAGCAATTCTGTATTTGCGTTGTCAATATTATTATCATTTAATTTTAATGTACCGCTGATTTCAAAATCCGTACCACTTGTCTCATCAACTATATTATCCACAAGATTTGACTGACTATTAATTTCGTTTTTATTTGACCGTTTTGACTGACTATTAGTTTCATTTTTTTCTGATTGAAATCCAGTCGGTGTATTTTCAAGAAGTAATGGTTGAAGTAAATGTGAAGGTGGCTTACTACCTGTAGCAATTTCATATAAAATGTTTTTTTGCTGTTCTGACAAAATATTGCAAGCACTATTAATGTTGAATTTTTTTATGGCTCCAGCCTGATGCTTACACATTTTTCCTGTTTGTCCTTGGGGACAAGAACACATGCATATTTCCATATCAATAAAATACACTTCTTTTTTGTCTGAACTTAAAACAGTGTATTGCAAGTGACCTGTTTTATTGATGTTATTTAGATCAACGTCCTTTTCATCGGGAGCATATCGTTTAATATTTATTTTGTTTAGGACTAAATCCAAAAGTCTTTGTTTGTAATACAGAAGAAACTCACAACAATAAAATCGACGAGCTGTACCAGATTATAGGCTTTGGTTCTTTCCAATGGAATATCTTTAAACAGCCGGAATATGACTTCAATCATATTATTGGTGTTTGAACCTCTAGTTAAAAATTGCTTCCTATAGTATATGCACCACATGTGCTTGCGTTTTATAAGATTTTTTATGTAAGTTTTAAATAGCGGGTACTGTTTACAATCTTCAAATAATATGGTAATACTGTCGTCAACTTGTGATTCAGATTCACTGCTCTGTAGAACATTTTTGAAACTGCGATACAATTTTTGTCTATCCTCATGAGCTATTTGGTTGTTAGAAGTACATAGCCACTTCCACACGGCTTTAAGCACATGAAACGTACACAACAAAAGGGTTGAAGTTGGCCAAAACATTTCGAGAACTTTTCGCTCCTTCAAGTCGTCATCCGTAATAATTACCTTTGGTATCACTTTTGTAGGCATAATATCGATTAAATTTTTTACGGCTACCTCAAACACCTGCACCTTTTCTGATGTAGTTATAACACATCCTATAGGAATTCCTCCAACAGAAGACTGCGTCACAAAAAAAAACAATTTATGATTTTCCACATCACAGTTTCCTGTGGCATCAACGAACATGATTTCGGAAGCTTGAATTAGTAATTTAGCAGCTCTCTGCATCATTGGAGTGCATAAGGATACAGTGTAATGATCGTCGATTTGCTGTATTTTAAATAATATGTCTGTATTGGATAAGTTCTTTTCTAGATCTTCCAATGTCCCTTTACCCGATCTAGAGCCAAAAGTCGCCTTAAAATATTTTTGCCATATGTTTGAAAAGTCTTTCTTCTTAGGAAAAGCCTGCCTGTCTGCCATTAATTCTTGATATTTATCTCCGTATTCTTCCATTTTGGAAAAGCAAAAACTATGAAAGCCTGAAGCAACGGAATGACCTCTATTAAAATACTCACTGATTGGTCGTTTACTTAGAGCAACTGCACTAGTAATCGTATGATTATTGTTGTTTTTAATCGTTACAAGACATGACCAATTTTTGATAAGAGTATGCTGCGTTTTGTCAGAAGCCCTTGAATACTGAGTGAGCTGTCTGTTTATTGCTATAATGATTTGAGCAGGGCAATCAATATTTTTTGAAGGATGTTTTCTTTTCCTGGCACTGGATTCTACCAGACGTGTTTGTCTTGTATTAAAGTGACATTGATAGTACCTTTTAAATATATTCTTTTTTGCTTTTTCAATTGAGTTTTGAACAGTGTTTTTAATGGTCCACGTCGTTTTAGACATAATTTGATATTCTGACATCCATTGCTGCAAGAAAAGAGAAGTGATGCTGTGATGTTTGATGGTTAAAACAATATATTATGACAAAAAAAATGTTTTTTTTTCTAAACTACATATATTCATTCAGCTTTAAAACGAGATACTACAAACAAGAAATTTTAATTAAATATTTTTCAGTTTAAGAGGGTAACTTTAGGGCGTGAGGGTGGTAGAAAGCTTAAAATAAGCTTAAAAAGCTTTTAATTTATATTCAATTAGCTTTAAAACGAGCTATTACAAAGTAGAATTTCCAGTGTTTTTTTTCTGTTTAAGCGGCAACTTTGAGGGATGAGGGGGTAGAAAGCTAAAAACATATTTGTTAACTCTCTTTAAGTGGGTAATTTTGAGGCGGTGGAAACCTAAAAAACAAAAGAGCTTTACACTACAGAATAATAAATTTCAGTAAGATTGGTTTTTGGTTAAGTATTTTTTAGTTGTAGCGTCAACAGACTATAGACGACAGACAGAGCGACGGAATTGGAAAAAAGAGGAGATGATCTAGGAGATCCAAACCGTGCATTCAGCGAAAATCTCAAAATGCATTTTTTGTCGATTACAATACTTAGAAATATTGTAATCGACAGAAAAAATGCAGGAAAGAAGTAAAAATAAACGGGAACTTATACCTTGCAATTCCTCGTCTTAAAGCTAATTGAATATAGATTACAAATACATAATTATTAGTTTTCTACCCCCTTTCCCCTAAATTTTACTCCCTTAAACAGAAAAATATGAAATAGAAATTTCTAGCTTGTAGTAGGTATCTCGTTTTAAAGCTGAATCATTATACTTTAGAAAAAAAAAACAATTTTTATTTTTTTTACCCCCTTACCTCTAAATTTCAATATTTAGTGGTTGGTTTAGTGTTACCATTTGTAAAATAAATACATTAAGTATTTTTTCCATGTCGTCACAGAACTAACCAAGCATTGTTTAGATATCAACTAAACAAAATTTCAGCTCCGATAGGTTGAACAGATCGGGCATCGCGAGGTGATCTTAACATTAATTTAAACTTTAAGCGCCGTCTTAAAACGCCATATTGTTTTTAAATTGTGATATCAGATTTATAATTTCTGACCCCAAAAACCCCCATAAACCGAGTTTTAATAAAATTGGCTAGTAAATAAAAAAATTGTCCTCCATTTTGGATCCGCCGTTTTGATTTTTGTTGTTATGATAGTAGTAAATTGCATTGTCAATGGAAATATGAATGTGTTCCAAATTTTACGTAAATCGGATATCTAGAAGTTGGTAAAATTGATTTTCAAGATTTCACCCGAACAAAAATAGTTAGTTACATAGATATATTGCAAGTTAAATAAAAGCTTTTAATAATACACACATTATTAATATTTGAAATATTTTAAAGAAATATTTTATCCCCTGATTTCCTCCTTTTGGGGGTTGATATTTTTTTATGAAATTTATATGGAACCACCCCAGAGGTATACCCTTTCATAAAAAAAAGAATTATTAAAATCGGATAGGTCATCTCGGAAAAATCGGTGAACATACATAAAAATACATAGCCGACGAATTGATAACCTCCTAATTTTTGTAGGTCGGTTAAAAACTAAAAAGTCATACACTACAAATTTACCATCTTCTCTTGGTTTGGAGGAAAACCCTATCTTTTATAATTAAAATGTTTTATTGGTTGTAAGTAACTTATGGTAGTAAAAGTAACGTGTTGCTCTGCTAAACCGCCCTCTACAGTAGTTTACATAAAAGACATATTTAAACTGAAACTCATATCATTGGATACTTACCTCAACTTCTTCCTTTGTTTTTAAATTTATTCTGAAGGTTTCTTCTGAAATTTTATTGTAATTGTAACTATCAGGTAATCCGAAATTGTCCATTGCCTATTAATATGACAATGTATAAATTATCTTTTATTTATTTACTTTAAACATAACCTCTACCACATGCAATTATGAAGCTTCAACTTTAAGTAATCGTTTTTGGTAACCGTGGTGTCATAGATATACTTCGATAGTGGCGCGCCAATTTGCGATAACGTGTGCTGCTTAGCACGCTGTTTTGCCTTCGCAAGTGGCGTTTAGACAGACCGCTCGAGCATCATCCGATTCGCGATTACATGTGGCGTTTAGAAAAATGCAACCGGGACATGTTGCTAGGTTCTGATAAAGTGATTTAATGTAAAATGGTATTTATTTTGGTTTGTAATCAATGGTATCATTTGAAAATGTAAAAAATATCAAATTAAAAATTCGTTCAAAGCGTAGGTAAAGTCTATACGAAATTAATCCGAACAGCATAAAAACTGAAACGCCGGTTAGAGGCGTGCAGCGTTTAACATAAAATAATGAAAATTTATTCTCATTATTTATAGTTACGCGGACTCGTTTTTTAATTAGTCGGTATTATATAATATAAGAAATATATAAGAAAACACTCTCCCGTTTTAATTTTATTTTATTTCCTTAATTGATGAAAAGTCAAAATTCACTATCCGAATTTTCAAAGCTTAAATCAGAATTAGGGTTTATAATAATGGGGTCAATGGCCGGTAAAATACAATATTCATTTTCTTTCACTATAACATGCTGCACACATTTTATCCATATACCACTGTCAGTTGCGGATTGATTATATTTCCTTAGTTTGTTCTTGACTGCAGCCCAAATCATCTCGATGGGATTAAATACGCAGTAATAAGGGGTAGACGTAAAATAGAGACCATGTGCTTCGCATAATTTGTCGATAACATATTTCTTTTTAAAAATCTCTTTTTTTTAGCTTCCAATAACACCTTTTTGTAGACTTTTGAGGAATTTCCATGTTTTTACTTTCCATAAATTTAAGAATATCATCCTTCTTTGTGTTGTTATTGGGAACTTTGTTGTCTAAACGTAAATGATAAGACGCATTGTCCATAACAATGACAGAATTTGGAGACAGATTCGGCAGCAACTGTTCGATAAACTACTTTTCGAATAGACTGGCGGTCATATCTTCATGGTAGTCAGCCGATGAATTCTTTATATTTTTAGCTGACAATAATAAAGCGTTAGGAACAAAACCTTTATTGCTGCCTGCGTGTAATATAATTACTCGTTTTCCGCGAGAACAGGGCCTCGTTAGTGTACACTTATTACTATTATCCACCCAACCATATTTAACAAGATCATGTGTTTCGAAGCAAGTTTCGTCCAGGTACACTATCTTCCTTTTTGATTGGCGATATTCCTTAATTTTACGTAAATATGCTTGCCGCCATGCTACGATACGAGACGATTCCATTATAACCATCCTTTGTTTTAATTTTTTGTACTTGAAGCCGCAATCTAGCAAAATATCACGCAAGGTGTCCAAAGATTTATATTCATAATCTGGATAATCCCGAAACTTATCCTGAATCATTTCTAATGTTGGGACTTGTTTAGTGAGCTTTCAAATCCTTTTTAAAATTTCGTTTTGTAATGCCCTACGATTTTCACTTTTTAAGCAAATGTAAATATTTAAAATAAGTTTCTGTGCTTGAACATGTAAGTCCTTATTTAAAAATTCTGACGGCTCTGTCATGAAATCGGCTTCTCAATTGTCCGTTTCATTATCAAAAACATCAAAAGGTCTCCACAACGCCATCTTGATAAAATATTTAAATAACAACAGTAAAACAACAAATATTAAGAACGATAACAGTAACAACAGAAATAACCACGCTAACAATAACAAAACAATTTAGAAAAATACGACACTCTTAGACCTCGCTAAAATTCAAAAGAACGAAGAATAAACCAATTTCAATTCCTTATATTTTGATCGACAAGTCATCGCAAGCACAGCACTGATAAATTTAGCCGACAATGCAAATGCAGGTGCCTACAGCGGGCCAGACATTTTTTGATATTCTTTTATTTTTGTGTCCATGAAACATTATTTGACCGACTAGAAGCGGCTGTGCATGCGAGAAAATATTCATATGGAGTCTAACCATCATAAAGTTGGGTCCAGTTGGGTCATTTCTATTGGGAATTT
Organism: Listronotus oregonensis; assembly: GCA_019359885.1. Classification (NCBI taxonomy): domain Eukaryota; kingdom Metazoa; phylum Arthropoda; class Insecta; order Coleoptera; family Curculionidae; genus Listronotus; species Listronotus oregonensis. The sequence continues at coordinate 40,793 of JAHBCN010005263.1, forward strand.
TTTTTAGCTGTTCGGATTGACTTCGTATTTACTATAAGTCCATGATTGTTTATGAATGAGTTCGTACGCCGATTCGCACTTGGCCGATATTTTGGTGGCTGTGCCCACAACCTTTTTTGGCGCCTGTTGTGGGAATATTAAAAATATGTTGCCTCTCGTTTTCACATAGACGGTCTTGTGAGAGTAGAGTCATTTGGGTGACACAGTGTACACTGTCGCTTCGTCCCACTGTGCGCAGGTGATCGGTGCTCATACTCATTCTTACGACTACGCGCTGCCCATCTCTCTCCATTAAAAGCATAATTTATTTTCGTGTTGTTCGATAATTAAACCCCAAAAGAATGTATGACTTTTTTAAATATTTTTTTATTATATGAAATTAAGACGTTGTAAAAATGTCAGTGAATCAAACACTTCATTTCGTATTTTTAAAAAAACAACTTAGGGATGGTTTTATTAAATGTTAACCCCCTCAAAAGTGACTGCCTCATTTATTTTTGTGTTTTAAATTACTTAAAATTTCGATTTTTATATGTTGGCCTCTGAATCAAACACTTTTTTGGGCCAAACTTTTTTAGGACTTTCGCCCTTGCGCAGTATCTGGTGTCCCCAAGTAGGTCAAGCCAACACATGTTTACCTGCTCATCTATCCAGGTTGATTCTACTAGACAAAATTTAAAGGTGCATCAAACCAACGAGGTTATAAAGTTCTTTTATAACCTCGTTGCATCAAATACTTTATAAAACCTGCGTTCAGTTTCTGTTTGACCTCCGAAAAAAGACGTTCGCGAGATAAAAAGACTACATAGTTTTTTTTTTCGGGTAGACGGTTGAAGGAGCCGTAACGAGTGTTTTCACCAGAGAAATAGAAGGAGGAAGAAACAAGGAAGTTTAAAGGTGTATGGAAGCCCAATGCTATGGCCCATTCGATCAAAAAATGTCCAGCCCACTATGAAAATAACTATCAGAGTTGGCCCCGCCGATTTTGCGCAATAACGAAATTCCACGAAATAATTTAATGTGTTGCCTACATACACACTGATGAATCAGTGTTTAGTTAGGCAACACATTATACTTTTATGAGAGCCGTATTAGTTTCGATTGTTTTGCTTTGTGTGATTATATTTTGTGGTTGCAGAAGTTTTTTTGGATTGATAAAAACCTTATTATATTAGTGATTAATGTTTATTAAATTGTGACTATAATTTTGTGTTTATTGTTTGTTACTTATAATATCGTAACAAAATGACTAGAGATTGTATGGTTTTATCTTGCAAATCTAAGGGTAACATACCCGGCATTTTTTACTTTCGGTAAGTATTTCTTATATTTAAATTAGGTGCTTCTTATGAGACGTAACGTTAGGTAACCCAATAAATAATAATATATCAATTGTGAATTATAGAAAATGAATATTTCATAGAAAATAGCAGTGAGAAAAGTAAGGCAATCTTAACTATCTTTTAGATGATTTCCACAATGTTTGTGTATTTCTGTGGATTATTAAAAAGAAATAAGGTTTACATTTAGGTACTTTTATTTCATTTAATAATTTAGTACATTCTTTTAAAGGATCAAAATTATTAATTACTGGGCAGACCAGGCAAATTTTAATATATACAGGTCCCACTAATTGAATAAAAGAAAGTACAATTTTATGTTAAAGTTCCTTTTTGCTTTTTCTGTATTTTGTTTAAAAGGAAATTAGATTTTTGGTTTCTTAAACTTACATTATCAACTTTTTAAGCTCGACATACTGTAGACACATAATATTTAACGGTTACTGTTTCAATGGATACCTAGGTACCAAAGGTAACTAAACATTTTTAACCACTGTTATTCTGTCTCATGAATGTTTGTTATTAGTGAAAAGTATTTGCCTAAAAAGCAGTTATATAAAAATTTTCACTTGTTAATGTACAGGGTGTCCCAACGATAGAGTAAAGTAAGTTTTTGCTTACCTGATATTATTTGTGTCAATATCGTTTCCGCCATAGGATAGAGGTAGGAAAAGCGCATATTTTAAAAATATTGGAAGTTATACAGGGTGCGTCACAAAAGTGGGGTACGTAAAAGTAAGATTTATTTAAATGGAACACTCTGTATTTGATTTTATTTTTGAATTCTATGTATTAATACTTACATTTTTTGTCATATAAAGCATGAGCTGAAATTTGATAGTTTCTGAAATATTCGGATTTAAAGATGAAAATAGGCATTTTCATGGTGTTGATAAATGGGCAGTTTCTACGTTACTTCAGAAATGAAAGCTTCCATATTTGGCAGGAGAAAGGACTAATGTTATATTAATGTTCAGCCTGTAAAATATTTCTAATTTGTTTTACAGGGTGTTTATTATAACCGTCCAAATTCGCACAGTTTCAAATTAAAAAAATTTTGTTTTATTCAGGATTAAGAAACCTCTAATTTTTACCGAATATGTCCTATACCTATATTTAATAGTTATCGATAAATTTAGCTTTTTCCAAATAGCTACGTTGTATTCGGTACCATACCGGTAACATTGTATTGATCGCGTTAGCCATGAAAAACAATAGCTAGGATTAATAAAAAATTCATGTGTCAAAACAAAACGCATAATAATTGTCGTAAATTAAAATTTGACGTTACTTTTTTCGTCTTCATTTCGTTGTTATTGTATTGGGCATGGACTATCCTTTAAATGAGTTAATTGACATGATCTACGTGTGAGGCGAGGCTGAAAAAAACCCTCTGTTGGCCCAAAGAATTTACAGAATGAAATATCCTGAACGTCGGATACCTACTGCTACTGGCTTTCAAAATGTAATGGAGAGATTTAATTCCACCGGCAGTGTTAAATACTCAAAACGTGAAGTTGTTAACAAAAACGAAGCCAATGAAGAAAAAGAATTAGAAATATTGTTAAATATTCAAGAAAATCCCCAGGTGAGTACTAGGAATCTAGCGACGTTATGCAACACTTCCAAATCAACTGTGAACCGAACAACAATCAAGTTTAAATATCATCCATATCACATTGAGCTTCATCAAGAATTGCGGGAAGATGATTTTGAAAGACGAATTCAATTTTGTAATATTATTATTCAACAATTACAGTTAAATAACAATTTTTTGTGCAACGTTATGTTTTCCGATGAGGCAACGTTCAGAAGCAATGGGGCTGTAAATCGGCATAATATGCACTATTATGCCACTGAAAATCCATTTTGGCTGCGAGAAGTTCAAAATCAAAATCATTGGTCAATAAATACGTGGTGTGGTATCCTTCATAACCAAATTATCGGTCCCTATTTTTTTGATGAGCCTTTATCGGGCCGCAGCTATTTATATTTCTTACGTGAAGAAATGCCTCAGTTACTTGAAAATATTAATTTAGATGAGCGGCTAAATATGTGGCTGCAACATGATGGTGCACCTCCACATTTCCATCGTGAAGTCCGGGAATTCTTGGATCGGCAATACCCAGAAAAATGGATTGGGCGTGGAGGCTTTATTCCATGGCCACCAAGGTCATGCGATTTAACTCCGTTAGACTTTTTCTTATGGGGATACATAAAAGACCGGGTATATGTCAATAAACCAACGACCAAGGAGGATATGAAAAACAGAATTCGAGAAGTTTGTCGTACGGTGTCACCCCTTATGTTATCGGAAGTAAGACACAACATACAAAAAAGGATAAATATGTGTATTCAACAAGAAGGCCGCCTATTTGAACATATTTTAAGACGTGGTATTGAATAAAAATTTATTTAATATTAAACATTTCTTATTTAACATTAAGATGTAATATTGAATAAAAACTTAATTACTATTGAATAAAAACTTAATTACTATTGAATAAAAACTTAAAATTCACGACTCTTAAGTGTTTTGTTTTGACACATGAATTTTTTATTAATCCTAGCTATTGTTTTTCATGGCTAACGCGATCAATACAATGTTACCGGTATGGTACCGAATACAACGTAGCTATATGGAAAAAGCTAAATTTATCGATAACTATTAAATATAGGTATAGGACATATTCGGTAAAAATTAGAGGTTTCTTAATCCTGAATAAAACAAAATAAAAATATAAGGGGTGTGCCATTTAAAAAAATGAGATTTTTTAATTTGAAACTGTGCGAATTTGGACGGTTATAATAAACACCCTGTAAAACAAATTAGAAATATTTTACAGGCTGAACATTAATATAACATTAGTCCTTTCTCCTGCCAAATATGGAAGCTTTCATTTCTGAAGTAACGTAGAAACTGCCCATTTATCAACACCATGAAAATGCCTATTTTCATCTTTAAATCCGAATATTTCAGAAACTATCAAATTTCAGCTCATGCTTTATATGACAAAAAATGTAAGTATTAATACATAGAATTCAAAAATAAAATCAAATACAGAGTGTTCCATTTAAATAAATCTTACTTTTACGTACCCCACTTTTGTGACGCACCCTGTATAACTTCCAATATTTTTAAAATATGCGCTTTTCCTACCTCTATCCTATGGCGGAAACGATATTGACACAAATAATATCAGGTAAGCAAAAACTTACTTTACTCTATCGTTGGGACACCCTGTACAACCACAATCTTAGGATTAGTTTAAACTCATTTACACTATCTTGCCCCTCTTTTATCACAAAATTGGTGATAAGTACATGAAACTATCATACAATGTTTGAAATTTATTTTTAAAAAATCGTGTTTTTATTTATTTACAAAGATTTTTGGTAAAAATACAAAACTCCCAAAAATATTGACCATTTAAATAGAAGGCTGTAAAGTGGCGCCATCTATTCTTTCCATATTATATCAGATGATATAAAATCCAATATTACACAATAATTTTAAATATTCTATGGTAGTATCGTTTAATAACCAAAAATTTTGTGCAAAAAATAAAAAAAACCAGTGAATGCTTGAATTTGATATTTGATGATGTTAACTTTATAGATAGTAACAAAGAATTATGGAAGTCCGGCTCTGACCCACTATTCATTGCGCAAACTCCGTGGGGCCAATCTCCCGATTCCCGCTGGCCTGCACGACTGGACAATTTTGTTCTACAGTATTGGGCTTCCATACACCTTTAAACTTCCTTGGGGAGAAAGCGCTTCGAACACTGCTCGTCCAATTTTACGAGGACGGCATGTAAGCCGCCATGGTTGCTTCTACTTAAGGATATTTTCGCGACTTACCGTTTTTAACTACTGGTTGATAGCAGTTCTTTCCCCACCATTCTAACCGTGTTTAACCCGCCTATCCTCGCAAAATGAAACGGTTACGTATGTCAACTTACATACTAATGGTTTAATACACTTTTAAGTTTAAATTTAAATGTAAGGTCTTTGGAGAGTAAGGAAATAAAACGAAAAGATAATATATAAACCAAATTTTTCATTTAATAAGATATTAGCTGTTTTTAAGTCAACTATAACAAGTAAATTTTTCCTTTATGATTTAAATAAAATTGTATTAATTCATCCATTTGGGAATTAACTAATAAACCAAAAAATCCGCAATCCAAATAGTTGTTAAACCATAGCAAAAAAAACATCACAGAACCAAAACAATAAAAAAGCCGCGAATCCTCCATTATTTTAAATTTAAACTTGACATAACCATTATTAACGCTCCTCCTGACTAGTGGCGATAGCAGTAGATACTGGGTACAAAATAATGACGTAGATACTGACGTCAGAAGACCTTTCCCTACGTTACCGCTTCTCGCGAAAATAAACCGGTATGTTAACTGTCCTAACAATGTTCAACGCGGTATGTCGCCAAAATTTGATGAAGCACAAATGATGACAAATGACAAGCGAAAGCAACCATGGCGGCGCCCTATATTAGACTTCTCGCGCAGATTGAATCGCTTTCTCCTCTTCTCTATTTCTCTGGTTTTCACCCTCGGGGATCAAGGAGAAACTCACGCCAAACGATGGAGTGAGAGAGAGAAAATTCGATATTTGTGACGTAATCCGTTTGCCCTATTGTTTTGTTTAAAAGTAGTATAAAGTCTTAATTTTATCAAATGGTATACAATACGGATCTAATAGTAGGTGTAAATCCAAATTAGTTTTTAAAAGTTGAATATTAAACAAAAATTAATAAAATAAATCTACCTTCTGGGCAATCCGGTGACGTCACAAACATAACCTCACAACTCCTTGTTAAGTTTACCACCCTTGGGGGCAACACACGAGATATTTTCCTCATGGCGAAAGATGGTTGCGCGGAATACCAGTAGCAGTTCTTGGTCGGATCACCATTGTTTGTGCCTTGCATCGATAATTTTTATTTAAGAAGTACAATATTGGGAAAAATTTGGAATATCTGGGGGTTCAGAGCCCGATTATCCAGAAATTCTAACTACGAAGCCTGGAAAAGCTCACATTCTTTGGAACGTGTGTCTGGAAAGGGGAGAGCTGGATATTAATTCCAGAGGGATAGAAGCCAATAATAAAGCAATTTAAATCAGACCTGCGTTACCAGCTCTCTGACTATTAGGTAAAGGTAACCAAGTATGGGCAAGTTCTTTATTCCATCGATAAAAAGTACGCTGAATTTATGCGCTGAACGTCAAATGACGTCATGAGAAGTTCTGATGGAACAAATTAAAACGAAATGTTTAAAAAAGCTCGCTATTTGTTCTGCAACTGTCAATGCTTAGCTGATTGTTGTGTTTCTCTTTCGTATTTATTTATATTTTTTTGCTCAAGTATTTTATAAAAACGCTTTAATGGAATCCATCGGACTCTCCAGTAGTAGGTTTGATGAATTAGCGCTTAATCCGCTGGATCCATCGATGCAATTAAAAACTTGCCCTATTATTTAAATTAACAGGGATTGAAGCTATGCAGTTATCTTTAATTCGGCTTCGTGTACTTTAACTTCATTTTTCAACAGCAATATTTTCATTTTTTTTTCACTTATTTGTAACACCATAAAAACACATAGGTAAATAGGGTCTGAAAAATTAATTTTCACTCGCATAAAAAGTGACGTTTCCTCTAGGGTTAGCAATCCTTAAGTGTGGAATTATAGTATCAGGGCCGCAAATTATAGTACATTTGAAAAAATTGTAGTAGATTAGAAAAAATAATAGTTTATGCTATTTTAGGGTCACTTTTTAAGAAAAACAGCCATAAGAGATGGTGCTCTTACCTCTAGCCTCCATATTTTATTGGGGGTGTCGAGGCGTTTTCTGGCGATGAAACTGTTTTAAAAGTTTTAAATATTTATTTTCAGGCGTTGCGATAGTGACGTCACATCGAAACTGGTTCAAATTGTTTTGAAACTTAATCAATTCTAGTTTCAAACCAGCGCATGCGTAAAAGTTATTTCAAAATTTAAATTTTTCCAATGTTTTGATTCTCTTTAGTTTGTTGTTTATGCAAAAACTAATAATCTGAACAAAAAAGCTTCTAGAACATGGAAAATCAAGCAAACGGTCAAAATTTACATTTAAAAAAAAAGGATTCATTACTCGCCATCCATGAAAGGTAAAAATGGACGTACAGTGGAAGAACGCGTAATAAATAATAAAATTTTGTCCATTGCAATAGAATATTTTTATATTAAGTTTTTTTTTTATATCTATTAACAAAAACAGGAGATACCTAGAACTTCAACAGAGCAAACGGAAAAGGGCGGTTATTGGATAAGACAGTAAACAAAATTCTTGTCAGTTTTAAACCAGTCGATTTATTGCTACCTTAAGTGATGACGTCATATATGAAATTGGTTCAAACCAGGTTTTTTGAATCGCCAGAAAACGCCTTTGCAGATGTTTAGTTTACACCAGGGCTGTCCAACATGAGGCCCGCCTTCTGAATTCCTGCTGCCCGCGGAGCGGGCCTTTAAATGATAATTTTTACTTAGCCCCTTACAATTTAAGTTGAGAATGTAAGCAGAGCAGACCTTCAACTGGAGTTATGTGATTTGCAATCAGATTCTTTTTACCAAGGAAGAATTGAAACTGAATTGGACTTTTTCAAGTTGTTGCCAGAAGAACGATACCCCAAATTGCGAAACTTAGGGTTTACACTGGGCTTAACATGAAAGGTATAAAGTCAAAATATAGATGTTCCCTCTCTGATAAGTCAGTTACTCAGTTGCTTCGTTTATCAACAACAAATATTGATGCACTAGTTAGTGAAAACCAACATTCTCAAATTTCCCACAATTTTTTTTGTAATTTGATGTTTTTTAAATAAATTCAAATAACACGAACGCATTTTTTTTTGGTATATCATACCTATAAAAATTTACCGATAAAGTTGCATACAAAGTATTTTGTATTGTGGCCCTCCAAACTCCTTTTTTTTTAAAGCGGCCCTTAGAACACTTGCACTTGGACAGCCCTGGTTTACACATTACACGCATTAATTAAAGTAATTGATGTGTTGTACGCTAGGGGCGCTATATTGAAATGTTCTTTACTCCCTGTATAGTAAGTATCAACAGTCATTTCGGCGCCAAATAAAACATTTTGAAATCAATTACGAAAAAAAATTTTTTTTTTGGTCAAAAATATGGTTTATAAAAATTATAGTAGAATAAGGATTATAGTACATAGTACAAAGAAGTATAATTATAGTATGTCTACTATAATTCATGGCACAAAGAAAGAATACAAGGTAGGATCTTGCGCATGACGTTTGTCACGTGACAGCCGGGTTATTACGTAGTAATGTGACTAAAAGGATTTTTTCGCGACACACCGTTTTTAACTACTGGTTGATGGGTTCTTTCCCCCATCATTCTAACCGTGCTTAACCCGCATATTCTCGCAAAAACTAAACGGTTTACGTATGTCACGCGTGTGTCAATTTACCTATTAAACGTTTAATACGCTTTTAAGTTTAAATCCAAATGTAAGGTCTTTCGAAAGTCAAGTAATAAGTCAAAAAGATAAGATAAAAACCAAAGTTTCCATTCAATAAGATATTAGCTTTTTCCAAGTCAACAAATAAATCTTTTCCTCTATGATTTAAATATAATTGTACCTTTTCATTCATTAGGGAATTAACTAATTAAATCGAAAAATTTGCAATTCAAATAGTCGTTAAACCATAGAAAACAGACATCACAAGCACCAAAACAATGGAAAAGCCGCGAATCCTCCATTATTTTAATTTGACACTTAAAACACGTAATACTGACGTCATAAGACCTTCTACTACGTTACCGCTTCTCGCCAAAATTTGTTTTAAATTAAGTTGAATTCGTATGTTTATAGTGGTATTTTTATTAATTTTTTAGCGTTTTACTTTGCTTTTCTGCAGTTTTGTGACTCTAAAACTAGTTGCAGTTTAAGATAATTTGTTATATTAAAAGCCCATATCTTTAAAATAAGCCTAATATTTAAAAAATGGCAAAAAATTCACAAAGATTGCAGGCTTTCTTTTTAAATTTTGGCATGAAGTCACATTGCTACGTCATTGCGCAAAGCGAACCGATTTTGGATCGCTGGTGATCCTACCTTGTAATCATTGTGCCATGACTATAATTAAAGTACGGTTGCTAACCGTTCCCTCCTTGAATAAGCAATGTTGCCAGATTTTTTTCTAATAACTTGTTATTGAATTTTTTTTTTCATTTATCAAAAATTAAGGTTTTTTTATAGAAAAAACTAACCAAAATTATCAAAAAACAACTTCCAAACTATTACCTAGTGCTGGTTAGATGTCGTTAGGTTTTCTTGGTTAAATTGTAAATTTTCTTTATCATAAATGCGCCGTCGAGCCAATTGAAAAAAAACGTCTGATATCTTAACTTTTCGATTTTTTATAGCCAAAAATAGGGTGGACCCCACTTCCAGATAATTACTTTAAAAAAAAATAAATATTTTTTTTGTAATTTGTGTATTATCGTTGATTGAGTAATGTTTTGGGGAAGATACATAAGCTTATGGGAAGTAAAAAGACCGACAAATGTTTTAGCCGCTTTGAGCGCTAGCATCGGACATCTGTTTAGGAAAACATAAACTAAATAATGATTTATTGATTTATTTAATGAAATATAAAAAAGGTTTCTGTAAAATTTTTATAAACCAACGCGTATGCCTCGTAAACGTAACCTACCAACGAAACGCCGACGTTGTCAGATGTGTTGTGTATTCTTTTGAATTTTTTAGTTGATTGATCGGGTTGTTCCGTAGTGTCGTGTTGAGTTCGTGCGTTTCGTGTTATTAAGTTTAAATTTGTGAGGACAATTTATTAAGGGTGAAGTAAAGTGGCTTGGATAGTTACTTTTGTAAAAATGAATTTTACAACAGCCTCGCATTGTTGTGTTTATGCTTATTGCAAAAACACCAAAGACAAATCCCAAATTAAGTTTTTATTCGTTTCCCATAAAGGATGCAAAACGACGCAACATTTGGATTCTGAATAGTAGAAATTCTAAGTTATTCAACCTTAGTGATTCCCAATTAAAAACAAAAACAATATGTGAGAAACATTTTTTGCCATCTAGTTTTAGAGGTTTTTCGGCAGAACATAAACTTTTAAGTAAATTTGCTGTACCCATTAAGTATCTTTCAGGTAAGTGATACCTACCTATTATTATATGTTCGAGTATATGTTATTATTTTACATGTTGTCACTAGGTTATAGTATATTAGACTGTTTCAAAAAATCGATTTTCTCTTAATTTAATCGAAAAAATTGTGAAAGTTAGAGCTCTCAATATTGATATTAACAGGTTATTCAAAGTTAAACTTGGATTGATAACATAATGCATTTTTACATTTTTCTAATTTTTCGACGCAACCATCAACTTGGTGAGAAAATTTCATGGAACATTTTTTTGTACAGCATTTAATTTTCAATTAACTATCTTTAAAAAAATTTTTGATGTTTTTTACAGTTTGTAGTTATTTGCAAAAAACTAAAAATGTTTGTAAAAAATTGTCATTTTACTGATTAAAAATTAAAATCAATTATTATTCTTAAATAACTAGATTTTTATTTATTTATTTATTGTTAATTATTATTTAATTATTAACTAAAAAAATATTGTTTTTTTGAAGCGTGGTTTGGCGGTAATTGAACAATATCTATAGTAAGTGTTTTACCAAAAATGAAGAGCAATTACAGTACATTATTGGTACTTATAAGCGAATGCAGAAAAACATGGCCAATTATAATAAAACTATTTTAATGTAACCATTTAAATTGCTTTAATTATGAAGAACACTGATAAATAAAACTACTATGTTTTTTTTACCACTAAAATATATTCACAATCATTGTTACTGCAGTTTCAAATCACAGAGTCATTTTTAAACAAAATGTGATAACTTTTATATAGGACAAAAAGGTAGGAGCATAAAAACTCGCTATTTAGAACATTTTAGATCATATAGACTACAAAAAACAGACTCTACTTTTGCTAATCATTGTTTAGAAAAAAAATACAAATTCCCTAATTTAAATAATATCGAAATATTACACTATTCAACCAAGGGTCATAAATTAAACTATCTAGAATCCCTAGAAATATACAAAGGCAATAAAAATAATAATGTACATCTGCTTAATGACCAAACCGAACTTGTATTTTCCCCGCTATTTACTGTCGCCAAACCATAATAAACTGTTAATTGCTCCGCCGCTTCCTAAGAATATATTTACCACTTAGAGGTATAAATTCACCTTATTTTTGTATTGATACTTTAGTCTGAAAAAATTTTGTTTGAAAATGACTCTGTGAGTTGAAACTGCAGTAACAATAATTGTGAATATTTTTAGTGGTAAAAAAACATAGTAGTTTTATTTATCAGTGTTCTTCATGATGATTAATTACCACATAGTAACGGCTAATAGCATTAATTTTTGCTTTAATTATAATAAAGGACCAATTTTCAGGTTGAAAATCTATTCCATTAAGTATATTGATTAATTTTAGATAAAACAAAAACTTAAAAAAAAGTGTTTTTGCAAATAACTTACGAACTGTAAAAATATCAAAAGATAAAATATAGAAAATGAAATGCCCTACAAAAAATGTTCTATGAATTTTCTCATGAAGTTGATGGTGGCGTGGAAAAATTAAAAAAAAATATAAAATAGAAATATATAAAATTTTAAGGTTCAAAAAAACAAAAAAAAATAATATGTATACCAAAAATTTGTAAGAGACCTTTTTTGTTAAGCGTTAAATTTTCTAGAAGAAAATTTTTTAATTGTCTTTAAATATATATTATCCCTAACGTGAGTTACAAAATTCCAAAGTCCAAAAGAACTATGTTATTTAAATGGGAAATTTACAATGCGGAACCTCTTAATATCAATAGTTAGAGCTTTTTCACAGTTTTTTTTTTACAATTTTTAACAATAATTTTAATATAATTAAGAAAAAAAAAATATCGATTTTTTTTGAAAGTCTAAGTTTTAAGAGTCTTGCAAAGCCCTAATATTAATATTAATACAGAGGCTTAATTAATAAAGCACTGTAAGTTCTTATCTTTGTTTCAGAAAAGTTAAGCCAGGACCAGGACAATGGAGTAGCTTCAATATCTGGAGAAAGTGTGACATCTTCACCCAAGTTTCTTCACACCAAAAATTTAAAAACCTATCAAATTTCTAAGTTTCTTTCCTCTATGCCTAAAACCTCAAAGGATAGTGACGCCGAGTTTTATAAGAATGTATTGAAACACAACCTTCTCCAGTTCGTCAATTTGAAAGCCAGGGCCAGGACAATGAAGTAGCTTCAACATCTGGAGAAAGTGTTACATCTTCACCCAAGTTTCTTCACACAAAAAATTTAAAAACCTATCAAATTTCTAAGTTTCTTTCCTCTATGCCTAAAAACATTTTATTGGTCATAAATTTGCGCAACTCTGCCCTCATTCACTTAACTGACCCTGTATCTCCTGTGGTTACCGAGATCCCCATACTTCGACACGAATTTGTATCATGGTGTAATCCTGTATAAAACAAAAGACTTTAAAAGCCTATGTAAATTTTAAAATTATTAATTCAATTTTAATAAGCAAATAATATTTAGACTTATGACCATTTTTTTTTTGTTAGATGAGGGCCAAAAACTAATAGAAAAATTAATTTTCCAGATTTCTAAAACAAATAGGAATATTAAATAAATCGAAATATCATGTATTTTATATACTTATTTCACTTCAATACTCCAATAATTATATTTTTTTAAATTTAGTTTTGTCATGTTATATGTATTCGAGGTTTTATTATTAAGTATTTTTATTACATATTTATATGTTTTGTATAGAGTTGTACAGAGAAAATATTTTTAATAAAGAATAAAGTTTTTGTTATTTATAAAATATTTTTTCTTAAACAAAATTTGATTTATAGGAAGAACTAGGTAAATGATGTTGGCGTTAGCATCCTATGCACTTTTTAATTTTTGGACTGTTGATTTAGTGAGAATAAAGGACTAGTTTCTTTGTGAACCTTTTTATTTTTTTCGACTATTGGGCTAAAAATTGTAGCCTCAATAAAGGGCTTAATAAATACGTCCCAAAAATAAAAAGATATACAAAAAACTAGTAATTAGTCTTTTCATTCTTAATTCCCACTAAACCAACAGCTCAAGAACGAATTTCTTTTGAGACACTGCTGTACTGTTAAGGTAAGTTAAATTTTTCATCTTAATATTTTTCTCAAAAATATAGGCACATAGCTATTAAAATCAAAAAGTTAAAGGGAGTGGACTTTTAGGCAGGTCACCCTGTACCTAGAGCTGAACCCAATCAACGGTAAGCATAATTAAAAAATAGCTTTCAAATTTATCAGTCTTTACTTTTCTCCTCAAACTAAAAAATAATTAAATAAAAAATGTATCTTAAGATTACCACGAGCACACAATAATTATACATGGTTAACTTCCCGTAAAGGGATAAATTTCTTTAGATCTGGCAACGAGCGTGTAGCGACAAAAATCGGATTCCATTTTATGTCTTTAATAAAAATTTTAAACCCAGGCCCCCACTTAAATTCGACCGTTGTTTATACAAACGCCGTAAATTTTCATTGGGGCAGCACCAATCGATCACGCTTTTTCGGAATCACTTGACATCAGTCGTCACTCAAAAAGGACGGAAGATGCTATTTGCATGGGTTTAAGAAAGATAGAAATAATTTTTGTCGCGAGCCACGTTTGTTTTCATAGGCATTAGGCATCTTACCAAAACATTACTCAATCAACGGTATTATTTAATCCACAATGCTTTAAAGCTAAATTTAATATTTTTTTTATCCGACAACGTCGCAAAATCTGGCCTTTTACTAGTGTTCCTTAAACATCGATAGTACAAACTATCGATAGTTATCGATATAATTATTAAAAATATCGATAGTATCGATACTATCGAGTTTAAAGTAATTCCTAAAATAAAAAAAAATCATGGAATTTGAACATCTCAATATTTTGATTTTCATTGTTGTGGTATATCCAACAAAAACAAAAAGTAAGTAATGGAAGAACCTCAATAAAAACAATCTAAATGTAAATAAATACCAGTAAAAGAAAGACAGAAGACACCTTAAAAAATAAAAAGTATACAAAGTTTGACATAAATTCCGGTACTTCCCATTTCGATTCTACAAATACAGGATAAAATACTGTTATGTTTTTAGAGGGCGATAATAACCTATACCGTAGATATAATTTTAATTTTTCGATGTAGTATGTAGAGTTCTCGATATATTTTTCGATAGTATGTGTACATCGATAGTATCGATGCACATGTACTATCGATGTTTAAGGAATACTACCTTTTACTTAACCTAAAAACATATTGTTTATTGTTATTTCGACTTTTAATTTTATTTTTCCCTGCAAAAATGCATTTTTTCTTTTTAAAATATACTAAACAAAATGTGTTCTTTTTTCTGATATGTTAGTTTGTTTCAAATCAAATGAAGCTAAATGACACCAGACCCCTTGAATTCATCATATAAAAGCACTTACGTTTGTTATACTAAAAACGTTCCAGTTTTCTGTGTGATCATTATTAAATAAGTAGCATAATATATCGTCACTTCAGAATAATAAAAACAACTTAAAATTTCCAATTTTTGTTTTATTACATATTTGTGTTGCCAACAAAAAAAAACATCTGTTCTACAAAACATTTATATATTACCTAAAATAGTACAAGCAAAACAAAAACACCATAAACTAAAGCTGAAGGATACATTATAAGAGGCTGTTGCTGTTTATCACCGGAAACAGCTACAAACAACCTTGAAGCTGAAAAACTAGCCCAGACAACTGTAAAACCTGCTAAAATAATACCAACTGTACCACTAAGTTTAAAAAATACCCCTAGAAAAGATAATGCTACAATGGGGATCAAACAATACCCCAATATTGAACCTACAGTGGTAAAAGTGATGCCTTTGTCAGTATTGGTCATTAGAGATAGTAAAAAATACATAAGTACACAAGAAACTGTCGAAAAACCGTAAATATAACTAAAAGATTGAGATTTTCCAGCTAGAAGCAATAGCATAGCTAAAGCTAAACAAAAAAATAAAGGGCCGCCTAAGTCTGCATCTTTAGTAAGGTAATCTGCATCATCGGCTAAACTGTGGCCTCGTAGAGGGTTCATCACTGCTAAAACTTTCTCTAGAATGCGATCTGGATAGATCTCGAGCTCTTCTAACAACGGAGGTTCATCTAACTCATCTTCAGGCTCTTTGGGAATCTCATAATCATTGGGATTGTAGAAATTTGCAGGGTACTGTGAAAAACTCTGGCTTGCAAATTCTTCATTTGATTTAAACTCTAAAACATTTGTTTAATTTTACATTTTCCAATTTTACAAATCCAATTACTTTAAATTACATTTTATGTTAAATTCAACTTATAAG
>JAHBCN010005264.1:0-56869 GCA_019359885.1 Listronotus oregonensis
AAATTTCCTTGACTTTTGTAAAAAATCTCATCAGAATCAGTTTTTGTTAAGTATATTTGGTAAGCGTAGTTTTTCGGTCCTCTAGATAAGAAACTTCTAATGTAAGAACCTTGAACGTAAGTCTTCAGTTTATCGGTCATATTACCGACAAACTGTTCTGTTAGTATATTTACATTATTAGGTTCAAAAATATAAATTACAGAACCGTTGTCATTTTATAAAAGTTATATAAATCTTGAAAGAGAGGTCAAATATCTTGTTATCACCTTTGACAGTAAGCTAACATGAAATTCTCACTTGGAAAATAGAATAAAGAAAGCATAATATATTGCATTTGAGCAATGCCGCAAAATTATATGTAGTACTTGGGAATTTAATAATAAGCAACGATGCTTAAAAAAGCAGAATACGAAGATATTTTCTTATTAGTAAAAAAGCTTAACCATTCAACAGCGCCATGTTATTTTTCTCGATAGATGCGTTGAAGATAATAGCATCCCTCATTAATAATATTAAGTTATGCCGAAAAATACACCTAGGATGATGGCATCCATCATTAAATTAGTATTGCCAAAAATATAGGTTTTAAATGATGTCATCACATTATTTTTCTCGTAATGGCAATAAAATGCATTTTTTGTCGTCCAGGAAACCAAAATTTGCATAATGCACATGCAAAATGTGTATTTAGGTACATGGTGTATCATATGAAATAAACCATTATACTTTTGAAAAAACTATGATAGGTACACAAAAAAATTGAATGCAAAGGTTTTTAGTATTTTTTTTGTATTTTGATGTTTACAGGTGTTCCATTCTACTGGGTTTTTGTAGCAATAAATATTTTAATTTTAAGCGGAGTACTTCATCTATTATTACATTTTTGGATTTAATATAAAATAGTAAACCTTTAAGCTTTTTTTATTTCTATAATCAAATTTAGTAGTTTCAGAGTTATATGACTTACTAAGTAAAAACTGTATAAGATAAAGCAAAATAAACTTTAGATTTCTATTTTAACCTTTTAAAAGCTATCTAATGGTGCCAACTATAAGTGATATCATTATGGTACCAAATTTGTACCGTATGGTATTATCTGTAATCTAAATTCTTTTTTGCCAAGTAAATCGTCAAAGCTCAAAAATACCGATATTGAACAGTTTATAACTTCAATACTATTAAGGTTGGGCACAAGAGTATGAATAACCTAAAGGTTTTGAATTTTATGTAGAATCGAAACATACAACAACATATGGGATGTTCCACTTAAAATTAAAATGCTACATTTCACTAAACAAATTTGGTTGGTTCATTTTATATGGGTCATCCTGTACAAAGTATAAAATAATTTATTTATAGTGCTTTGGAAGAAAATAGAAACTTGTTATTAGAATAAAAACAGTTCAACTGTATAGCTGTATACAAATTGGGCCGAAATGTATTTTCTCTATATTACTTTTATACATTTTACCTTAAAAGTTTTTTTGACGCTATACGTATATAAAGTGACATCATTCTAACGGCCGAGTGATGATCGCGTTGTTAAATTTAACAATGAACTTAGCAATTGTTAAAAGGTAACAATGGTTTAAAATGTTTAACAAAATGTCAGATTTTGACAGGTTGCCTACTAAAATCATTGAATAACACTGACAATGAGGTTTTGTTAAACATTCTAAACCGTTGTTAACTTTTAACAATTGCTAAGTCCGTTGATAAATTTAACAACGCGATCATCACTCGGCCGTATTTTTTTTCGTGGATAAATGAATTTTTTTACCAGACAATTGAGCATTTTTATAGAAAAACAAATAAGCATATATATATATATATTACAATAGGGTGATTTTTTTTGCAAATATATAGTTTTTTTCGGTCCCATTGTGAAAGTTGGTTGAAAATACCCCCAAAAAAATTCCCTAAAAGTTTCAACATTTAATATTAATATTTAGTACTCGCCCAAAGCGTGTGAAAATTTCCATTTAAAAAGCACGTAAACTTTGATCCTTTTTTTAATTTCTTTAACTCGGCAGCATTTTATGTTATCGTCTTGCCCAAAGTCGGGATTTTTTGGGAATTGAATGCTCTACAAAAGTGTCCATTGCAGCTAAGTCGCAACTCACACCGGTGAGGTAGTACGGGTCACTAAATCTAGTTTTTTTCATAAAATTCTCGTTTTTCTGTTATTTTCTCACAAATGACAAGAGCTACACAAAAAAAGATAAGGGACAAAGTTGTTGGAAACCTAATTTTCCACAAAAAAGGTTTTTATAATTGAATGGCTGAGACCAACAGTTCTCAAAATATTTGGCCTCTAATTAATTTTACTATGAAATTTTCACAAATTATAATTTGTAGTATTAGTATGGTATAATTAATTAAAGGCCAAATATATCGAGAACTGTTGGTCTTAAAGATTCGATTTTTAGGGCCTTTTTTGTGGGAAATTATATTTCCAGCAATTTTGTCATTTATTATTTTTGTGTAGCTCTTGTCATTTAGGAAAAAATGAGAGAAAAACAAGAATCTTATGAAAAAATTAGATTTAGTGACCCCTACTACCTCGCCGGTGTGAGTTGCGACTTTGCCGCAATGGACACTTTTGTAGTCTTTGGGCAAGATGATAACATAAAATGCTGCTGAGTTATGGAAATTAAAAAATAAGGATTAATATTAAGGGCTGAAACCTTCAGGGAAAAAATATATTTGCTAAAAAAATACCCTAATATTACATGTATTAAATAAACAAAAAAATGTAAATCCTAACTTTATAACTACTTCCAAACAGAAAAGAAACGAAACAATTACTCCCCATTTTCAGACTCCAAAGAAGAAGAAGTAATATTTTAAAGGAGCTACGAAAGTCGTAATGTGTTAAAATATTTTTATTAGGAACTTTAAAAAGGCAAGTACCCAATTATATAGAAAAAAATTAAATGGCTATCCACTAAAAAGAAGTATGTTTCTGTAATCTATAATTTATTTAATATTACAAACAGTTTACTTATATTCAAACTAATTTTAAAAATTATATTTAACACAAACAAAGGAATACAAATCTTTGATTAGTAACAAAAAATGCTTTTAAACTATACAAGTTAAGTAGGTACTTCACATAACTTAATTGCTCAAAAATGTTCAAAAAAATATTACTGTACAAAGTTTAAAGTTTTAAAATAGACTTTGGTCTGCTTGGTTCCTTCTTATTGAGATCTGATGAATCACTATCAACGGTATTTTCAAGTTCTGATAAATCCTCAAGCTGCTTTAGTCTTCTCTAAATACCTTTTTATAATTTCTAAAAAGATAAAAAAAACGATATAAGTACCTATTTAAAAGGGTGTTAGTAATACAAAGAAAGATAAGAAAGTTTTTTTAGACGTTTAAAACAATAGAATTAAAATATTCTAATATATTTTAATTCTCGTTTAAAGAAAATTAATATTGAAAAATAATACTATTTGGTAGATTTTCTTAACATTTGCACATTTTGTTCCTGAGGTCAGGGCAAACCTCCAAGGAATTTTTTACCATTCAGGATGTACAGGGTGTCCGGTTATAAACACCATTAACTGTTTTATTTAACGTTTGGGAAAAACAAGTTCAGTATAAAAGTTTAACTGTTTCAAACACATTTTTAAAAAACTTCTTTTCATCTATACAAAGTGTTTTAAAAAGTCTGGACGTGGTCCTACTTTCTTATTTGAAATGAGTCAACTTATCTTTTTATTTGAGATTTGTATTTCTCTTGAAATTCTAATCATAATTTATGTAGAATACCCTATGTCTGACTTTAATGGTTACATCACAAAATGCAAAAAACTCTAAGCTTTATAATTATCACTATTAAACAATATCGCTATGTTTATTCATTAAATCAATTAACCATAAAGTTTAACATGTATATATATATATATATATATATATATATATATATATATATATATATATATATATATATATATATATATATATATATATATATATATATATATATATATATATATATATATATATATATATATATATATATATATATATATATATATATATATATATATATATATATATATATATATATATATATATATATATATATATATATATAAACAACTGGAAGGTTATTAGGGATTCGGTCTTTAGCAAAGCTTTTGATAAAATTAGCCATAAGCGATTACTTAAGACGCTTGCTGAGGTCAAAATAAATTTCTTTAAGTATTGGCATTCACGGCCGATTGCTTACCTGAAGATGCTGCCCGCCAATTTAAAATCTTACCCCTTGCCGAACGACGACAAGTGACTGATATATGTTTAATATTTAAACTTATTAATCATCAAATATACTTTCCTCCTCTTTCAACTTTATTAAATTTTATTGTGCTCTTTAGAATTCACAAATCATTTAACATACCATTCCAACACTCCATTAGTTAGAATACAAGTCGCATGTAACAACTATTATAAAAATATCAAGTTGTTTTCGGCTACGTTGGCTAACTATTAAGTCAAATCTTAAAGGATTAGTATTATTTTAATATATTTTAATAATAGTACTTTTCGTAAACTCAATACCATAATGTAAAAAGTGGATGCTATTCGGTAATGCCCTAAACTTGTAAACACATTAATAAATAAAGTAGAATAAAGTAGAATGGTGTAAATTAGTGTAGAAAAGGTGCTGTAGCTGTAAAATACAACATTTGGCAAATCTGAGGAGGGATGTGTCAAACATCGGAAAAATCCGGTTTTTACGGTACTCTGGTACTTAGGTTAATTCTTCGTGGGTTGTCATAAAGTTAAAAAAAACTAAAACGTTACTTTATGCTGGGCACGAACTGGCCTCAATCATTCGAAATTAGGGCGATTCCACATAAAGCTGTTGTTAACCACATTAAATCCATAGGCTAAACGATGCAGTAAATCTTCCCCCACAAGAGGAAGTACAAAGGACCTACTGAGGTCTAGGTGCTGTGGTATTACCAGTCTCTAAAACTTTCAGATCAGGTGAGATAAAAAACTCTATAACTCAATACCATAATGTAAAAAGCGGATGCTGTTCGGTAATGCCCTAAACTTGTAAATACATTAATAAATAAAGTAGAATAAAGTAGAATGGTGTAAATTAGTGTAGAAAAGGTGCTGTAGCTGTAAAATACAACATTTGGCAACTAAGGAGGGATGTGTCAAACATCGAAAAAATCCGGTTTTTACGGTACTCTGGTACTTAGGTTAATTCTTCGTGGGTTGTCATAAAGTTAAAAAAAAAAAAACGTTACTTTATGCCCCCACAAGAGGAAGTACAAAGGACCTACTAAGGTCTAGGTGCAGTGGTAGTACCAGTCTCTAAAACTTTCAGATTAGGTCAGATAAAAAACTGTATTGTCAAGTTCTTAAGTATAAAGTTTTAGTTTGGTACTCCATTCTACTGTGTTTATTTGTGTATTTACAAGTTTAGGACACTACAGAACTATGTTTTAAACAGCATGCACTTTTTACATTATGATATTGAGTTTATGAAAATTCCGAAAAGTGTAATAGATTTTCCAAAATATATAAAAAATAATGCCTTAATAAGATTTAACTTAAAAGTCGGCAATGTAGCGGGGAACAACTCGATATTCATATAAAAATTATTACATGCGATTTGCATTGTAAATAATGGAGTGTTGCGTCCTAATTTGCTCTTTGGAATGGTATGTTAAATGATTCGTGATTTCTAATTTCTCTTAAATGCAAATTAAAATTTAATTAAGATAAAAGGAGAGGAGACTCTATTTGATGATTAATAAGTTTAAATATGAAACATAAATCAGACATTTGTCGTCGTCAATCAGTGGGTAAGATTTGAAACTGGCGGGCAGCATCTTCGGAATTAAATGCCACTACTTTAAGAGATTTATTTTGAACTGCTTGAATACAAATAAAAGTTAACTATAAGCAAAAGCAAAATAAAGTAAAAACATAGCTCTTGGCTCTCTAAAACATCTACAATTTCTGATAATAAATCTCAGCAACCTGTTCGCGTCAGAAACAATTTTATCACGAAGTGGAAAGACTACTTGCTGTTCAATATGACACCAAGATCCTTAATTTGATGAACTTTTTCAAGGTTTTATTGCCTATTTTATAGTCAATATTAATCAAATTTATATTTTTTGAGAATGTTATTGAAAAACATTTTTTCGGATTCAAAAAGAGGCTTTTTTTTTTAATTGCAGTAAACGAGCAACCTATCCAGTTTCTACTGTGGGCTAAAACAATTCTCTGGGGTCTCTATTAAACGTTATATTTTAAGATCATCTGCATACGAAACAAATGTATTATTTAGAAAGCATTTACTTATGTTATTAATGTATATTATAAAGAATAAAAGACCCCAGGTGACTCCCCTGAGGAACACCCAAAGTAGCCTCAAAAGGCTCTAAGTAATAGCCGTTCACTACAACTACATGTTTCCGACTACAAAAATAGGACCAAACTCACTTTAGAGCCGATCGCATACTGATTTTATCAAAAGCCTTGCTAAAGTCAGTGTACATGACATCCACTGTTGCCGACCATCCATCGCCGCACAGATATCCTTCTAATAATATAGAAGATTTGTCTTTACGAATCTGTAGTGAAAAAAACCATGCGGTTTAAAAAAATGTTTTAGCTTGTTTTTGTTGGGAATACTCGCCTTGAAATTTGCTAGACAATGGAATCACTTTGGTGCAGGTTCCGGGGTATAGCGTTTTCAAGCAAATTTCACAGCGAGTACTCCCAACGAAAATATACCAAAGCATGAATCCGCCATAAAACTATACAACATATTTACAATTTAAAGAATGTTTTCTTTCTTTTTCGTGGAGGCTAAGCGCACTACGATATGATTGATCTTATTATTGGAGTTTCTATATTATTAAACCCTGTGTATATATTCTACTTTCTTAGAAGAAATCTTGTAATTAATAATAGTTCCAATTTATAGTAAGCTAACATGGAACTTCCACTTGGAGAAAAAAATCGAGAAAGCATACATATCTTATGAGCAGCGTCACCGGACCATAGATAGATCCTGGGGACTAGTCACCTAGAGTAACTCTAAAGATCTATACGACCATTAGAAAACCTATGCTAACCTACGGTGATGTTGTCTGGGGGCATAAAGCCCAGCAGACGAGAGTTGGAAAAACTGAACCAAGTACAGAGAATGGCTTGTGTCAACACCAACGAAGCCATGAGAACAACACCAGGGCCATAGAGGTAATTCTAAATCTCACACCTCTCGATATATTTAAGGAAGTCATTTTGACGACTGTGTTGCACCTCCGCACTGTTGGTATAATGCCCGACGTGGGAGATAAAGGAGACAGAGACGTCGTTTGTGGAGTGAGGCGATGTGTGTGCTTCCACCACTGCAGGTAAAAGTGGTCTCTATTGCGCCATGTTTTGTTTTTTTTTACATATCCTACAAAATTGACATTAAAGAAAAATCTGACACAAACTTGGAAGGTGTGATCAACATCTAAACAGACGGTACAGGATGTGAAATTTATTTAAGATCTTTTAACTTAAACATCTAATGGGCTATGGGTGAGTTGGCAAGTGTGCTCCAATCTAAGCTCACAGGTATAACCATAGCTGCAAAAGAAATAAGCAGTAGGAACATCACTAATAAAGTTGTGCTTATCAGTACGGATTGCAGACAGACACTACTAGCCCTAAGGAGATCATACTACACCTAGTCTAGTACTAGAATGTCACCGTGCCCGTGTGGACGCTTCCGCTTCCACTTCTGCTAAACCAAAAGGCACGCTCACTCCAAAGCAACCGCATCGCTGACTCGGTGACCAGGAAGACTGCTGAAATAAAACCCTTTGGAACCGAACCTTTCGTAGGTCTGACAGGGTCTACAATGGGGACCCAATCAAAATAGTCTCTCATTAGAACTTACAACACGATGGGATGAAACAGTAAACTGTAACTTTTCCAGGGAGTAACAGCACTATCCTAACAGAGATACAGCTAAAGGTTATTTGACGTTGCCCAAGGCGAGCTTTTGTCTAATTAACATCGGCAAAGACACCTCTTTAGACTAGTTATAAATGACACCCTTTGTCTAGAGGCTGTCTAACAGGAGGCTTCCTTTCAAAATCGCTTATTTTACTGCTACAAAATTTGACAGAATGCAAAGTTCTCTGTTGTTTCCGCAACTGACCTAATTCCATCTTTATATTCTTATGCAGGAGCATAGCCTCAAACACATCGCTGCTTCCATTCGACATTACCGCACTTCATCCCATTTCTTCTCATTCGATCCCATTCCACCGATGTCATCCCAGTTCATCCCATTATATTCCATTTCACCCATGCCGTCCCACTCCATACCATTTTCTTCCCCTCCTTCCCATTCCATCTCGTTTTCTTCCACTCCATCCCATTCCATCTCATTCCATCCTACTCCACCAATGTCTTCCCATTCCATCCCATCACATTCTGTTTCACCAATGTTATCCCATTCCATCCAATTCCCCTCCACCCCTTCCCATTCCATTTCATTCCTTCCCACTTCATCCCATTTCATCTTATTCGATCCCATTCCACCGATGTCATCCCAGTTCATCCTATTATATTCCATTTCACCCATGCCGTCCCACTCCATACCATTTCCTTCCCCTCCTTTCCATTCCATTTCGTTCCCTTCCACTTCATCCCATTCCATCTCATTCCATTCAATTTCACCGATGTTATCCCATTCCATTCTATTCTATTAGAATTTTAAAGCAAGAAGTCAAATTCAAACCACTTACAAGATAATGTTTGTACTAAAAAATAATAGAAATGCAGTGAATTTTTGTATAAAATTTTAAGATTTATCTTTATTTTCAGATTTTTTTTTAAATTAACTTACTACAAACTCTATAAATATTTTAAAAACACTTAAAATATTTTATGACTTATCCCGTTGGCCTATAAGAACAATATTGAACCTCGAAATACTAAACACTAGATTAAGATATCTGATTACCTTTATATGCAGGCATGACATCTTTATCAAAAACTATTTTAGATTAAAAATGAATTTGTAATTTTTTAGTTATCCTTATCAATTTATCTTTAATTGATATAAATGTGTGTCCGAAATTGGTAGGGAGTGTACTGAAATCTTGGAAACTATAGGACATAGAAAGTTGGTTTTATGATAAAAGTTGTAGACTGGTGAAATCTAGGTCTGGAATTTTTTAGAATTGTATCAAATAGGCAATAAATATTTTTAGGCTACCGAAGAGGCCAAAAAATTTAAGTCTATTAGACTAGTATTTAAAATTACGTGATTTATATACCTGAAACTGAAATTAATCAAATTTTATTTTGACTGATTCCGCTGTAATTCCAAGTGGTGACACTGTAATATACCTCTAAAGGATACTTATTATATATCAGCACAATGTTTGTTACTTTCACATAAAACTGTATATTTAAATGAAATGCATATTAGGTTTTAATTTGTATTCTTTAAAAAAATATTTTAACAATTATATCCTTTTGGGACATAATTGGTGCAATTATCTTTAACGGCACTCAATATATTTACGTTTTTCCATTTCCAATTAAAACATCCTTCTTCAGCGCACAAGATGTAACAACAAATTAGGGGTAAAAAAAAACAAACCAGTAAGAGCAATTTTATGATTAATTGTGGTTCTTGGATACCTAAATATACGTGCCACTGAATGATAATTGCCGAAAAAGTCGCGATCAAAATATGAGAAAACATACAACCAGTTTTTGACATGGTGTGATTGCGAAAATTTACCATAAAATTGGATACTCGTAATAATATAACATTTAAAAATATTTCCGAAAGTATTTATCCTCCAACAACTTGTAGGTACTAATGAACTAAGGTACGAATGTGTGCCTTCCTGGATACAGAAGGAGCGTTTGACAACACGTCCCTTACATCTATCTAAAACGCGTCAAGGCGCAGGGGAATCGACGTAACAAGCTGCAGGTGGATAAACTGCATGCTTAAGAGTAGATCAGTATATAAAAGTGTTAGACAATGTTATGGTTTCAATAACACTAAAATCTTGGACTTCCATTGTCTTTATTTGTTAATTGATACACAACGTTTCGGTTGGTGATGTATCTCCAACCAATATAATACCTATTCGCTATTCTGCGGATCTTTTCTAAAGTTTCTTTAATATACGAAATAGTCAGAAATATTTGGTACTGTGGAGTCTTGTTCAAATTAGAGTTTTTTGTCTTATCTTGATATTTATCGATTGTTTCCTTAACCAATCTCTTAATGTAGCCGTTTTGCTTGAGATCCCTAGTTATATTACTTATTTCTCGGCTTGCAGAGATTCCTTACTGTTACATAAGGACACTGCGCGGTTATATAGAATACGTATGACTCTTTGCTTCGTTTCGTTAGAGTAATTGGAATTCTGATGTAAATATTGTCCAGTGTGGGTAGGTTTTCTGTATAGCAAAGTTTGTAAATGTCCATTGTTTTGTTTAACTAAAAGGTCGAGAAAAGTAGAGCCAAATTTTGTACCTTCTCCATTGTGAATTTGATACAGGGTCGAAGACAATTTAGATGTTTTAGAAAACCTCTAAGTTCTTCGTCATTACCTGTCAATACAATAAAAGATATAAAGATACGATCACTAACCGAAACGTTGTGTATCAATTAACAAATAAAGACAATCCAGGTCCAAGATTTTAGTGCTATTGAAACCATAACATTGTCTAACACTTTTAAAGAAACGTTGCAAGCCCGGTACGGACCCGGTATCAACGAACTGTTTAGAGGCTACGAGAAGACCTGTTTTAAGATCACAAAAGAAGATGCCTACATTGAATTCCTGCGAGAAGCCAGATATAACAACATTATTCCAATTGGTTTTCGCCTGAAGTCACCAATACCAGGAGAAAAAGTTAAACGTATTCTTGAAGAAGCCAGCAAATATCTGCTCCGATCCCAGATTAACTACCACCGACGGAAAAAATCACAGCTTCTAGAAGTTACCCAGCGATATAAAGAAATTAAGGAATACGTACGGGAAGAGGACTTTAATCAGATTTTTCAAAAAATACAAAGAACATGCGAGAAGCCAAAGACCACAAAAACATCAGAACAAATTGAAGAAACTTTACAGTAAATGACCAACAACTCAGACTGTCAACACAAAGACTATAATTAACATGTCCTTCCGGACCCTCTCGGAAACAAAAGAACAGCTTTTAGGACAAGGATTAAACTTTGCCATAGCTTCAAAACACACACCTACTCTAGACATAATTAGTTCTTTAGAAACAACACGGCTCCAGGGACCAGATGCGAAAGAACTTTGATGGAAAGTTAGAACCGTTTTAGAAACAAAACCAAACAACCCCACCAATATCACTCAAAACGAATTAGTAGCTCTTAAAAACCTTCAAAATGATACATCTATTAAAATTCTTGCAGCAGGCAAACGGAATGCCACTGTAATCATGGATACATTCACCTATAATGAAAAAATAGTCCTTCGTAAAGGCAAATACAGATCTCTTGATCAAGATCCAACACCCTTAATAGAAAACAAAATTTACAGGGCTTTAAGAAAATAAAAAAAAACTTTCTGACTGACGAAACTAGAATAACTCTAACACCTCATAATAGTAAGCCTCCACATCTATATGGACTACCGAAAACACACAAGGAAAATATACCTTTTAAAAATGCACCCACAACTGCACTGGCAAAATACCTTTTAGAACTGATTAAACTATTAGTCGGTGAGTCACCATCCTTTGTAAAAACTCTAGTCATTTTGTTGAGATTCTCAAAAATGTAGAAATAGGACCAAACGATAGTTTCGTAAGATTTGATGTAGAAAGTCTGTATACAAATGTGCCAGTAGAAGAATCATTAAGCATTATTCGAGCCAAGCTCAACGAAGATGATACCTAAGTAGAACGCACCACCCTGCCGCTGGATGTAGTTATGGAGTTGTTGGAGCTGTGCCTCCGTAGTTCTAACTTTCAAGTGAAAGATGAGTTCTATGCGCAGGACTATGGACTTCCCATGGGTTCACCGCTCTCTTTAGTGGTAGCAAATATTTATATGGAATGGTTTGAGAAACACGAAATTAAAACTGCACTAATCAAACCAAAAGTTTGGCTCCGATATGTTGACAATACTTTTATTGTATAGACAGG
The DNA here is from genome assembly GCA_019359885.1 of Listronotus oregonensis. NCBI lineage: Eukaryota > Metazoa > Arthropoda > Insecta > Coleoptera > Curculionidae > Listronotus > Listronotus oregonensis. The sequence continues at coordinate 12,199 of JAHBCN010005264.1, forward strand.
TAATAACGAAGAACTTGAAGGTTTCTTAAAACATCTAAATTGTCTTTGACCCTGTATCAAATTCACAATGGAGAAGGAACAAAATTCGGCTCTACCTTTTCTCGGCGTTTAAGTCAAACCAAATAATGGACATATACAAACCTAGGTATACAGAAAACGTACCCACACTGGACAATATTTACACCAGAATTCCAATCACTCTAACGAAACGAAGCAAGAAGTCATACGTACTCTATATAACCGCGCAGTGTCCTTATGTAACAGTAAGGAATCTCTGCGAGCCAAATTAAGTGGTATAACTAGGGATCACAAGCAAAACGGCTACAGTGAGAGATTGGTTAAGGAAACAATCGATAAATATCAAGATAAGACAAAGAACTCTAATTTGAATAAGACTCCACAGGACCAAATATTTATGACTATTCCGTATATTAAAGGAACTTAAAAAGAAAATTAAAAAAGCTGTAATAATTGCAAACAACCAAAATGTATTTAGCAAACCTAGTGTCGACATTCCGAATATCTGGCTGCCGTTGCTGAACCGTGACAAATGGGTCAAGCGTCGGTGAACAATGGATAGTATATAAGATCGTAGCTTTTAAGAATAGTTTTTAGTTATCACTTATAAACGGTTGGAGATCATCACTAACTGAAACGTTGTGTATCAATTAAAAGAATAAATACAATGGAAGTCCAAGATTTTAGTGTTACTGAGATCAGTATATACTTCTATTCTTGAAGAAACTCTTGTATCTCGGGTTGAGCGAGGATGTCCGCAGAAGAGCGTTCTGTCCCCACTGCTATGAAACCTTGTCATAGACGACCTACTTAATATCCTACAACTGAAAGCACACCAAACATTGGAATACGCAGACGATCTCGTCATTATGGCCTAAGGAGAATTTATCTAAGGCGACCAACCGACCCGCATGTCCCGCATGTCGGTAAATTAATTAATTTATGGATAAAGCGCATCCTACATAACGAGTATTTTCGTTGATAAATGCCTTATGTAAACATAAGTCCTTTCGAATCAGCCATAATCGCCTTAACCAAAAGGAAAAAACTAGAGGGTCTAGGAGCCCTGAACCTAAGAGGTGAAACAATGTAGATTGTGTGGGAGGTAAAATATTTAGGTGTCAAAGTTACCATCACTCTGTTGTGGCAAACCTTTGTTTAACATAAATGTGTTAATATACAGGGTGTTCTCTAATAGAATGTCAATATTTCAGGGTGCGATTTTTGGGTCCATTTAAAAAAAAAAACTTTATATAAGCGTATATTCTAAACATCTTAACTTTTGAGATACAGGGTGGTAAAATTTCCAAAAATAAATAATTTATTATTGATAGGGGTAGGGGTAGGGGTAGGTTTAAAGTGAGTGGAATTTTTACGCCCTCCACTGAGACCGCTCGGTCTATTGTGGCTCACACCTTTTTGTATTTCTCCCAATAGGATCGGACTTCTAATGAATCCGATACCAGATTGGGAAATAGTTCTTACATCTCCTCTTACTCGTATCACTACCGGACACAAGCACAGTGTGTTCTGATGTGTTCTGGTGTTCCTGTCTCCTGGAGAGTATGACGAGCAAACGATTAGATCCATATCATGTCCTCCTCTCCCAGTCTAGTGACGTGGGTAACTACCAGGTCCTTGTTACAGGAATCAGATGGATTGGATTAAGGGAACCCTTCCTAAGCACCTGTTTGTTCGGGATGGATTAGCCCTTCCCCGTAAAACAGGCGCCGGTGACTTCGGGGGCACCTTACGAAACGGATTCACCCGTTTCGGTAGGCGCACCTTTGTCTGCTTGTGACCTTCAGTGGCACCTCTCGAAACGGATTTATCCGTTTCGTTCAGCGCACCTTGGTCACTTTTTTCCTATGAAAGCGGTTCTGTCCGCTTTCTGTTTGGAGCTAGGGAAGTAATAGTCCACCACGGCAGAGCCGCGCATTACCGCGGTAAGGCTAGATACTCTGAGAGGTCGCCCTGTATTTCAGAGGCACCGTTGGAGACACCTGTTTAAGGCACAGGATGTCATACACTCATCAGCACGGTATGCTAACACCTTGAGTTAAGCCTTGTGTTCATCTTAGCTTCGGATCCCGGTCCATACAACAAGAGTTTTGCCGATAACCGGCAACTCTAGCGCATGTTTCAAACGATCCTACCGGGCCCAACCACAAACGACGATGTGTGAACACAGCGGTTGGGTATATTGATGTCTGTAATACCATTTTAGATATTTTAATGAAATTTGGCGTACATGTTCTATGTATCAAGCGGCAATTTTCAGTGTCCATATTTTTTTCAATTTCCACCAGTGGCGTTCGTACGGAACTTGTTCTGTCCATTTTGGCAGACATTTATTTCTTTTAAAATAAACATAATCATTTTTAAGTAAAGTAAATCACTTAATGTTTTTTAAACCGATGCACGGTTATAGCTTAAAAAAATAAAAACCATTTCTCTGCATGATTGATAAAATGTTGGTAAACAATATCACCATATAGAGAAATATCTAGATTTAATTTTTCTAGGTGAAAAACGTGCGTCGGGCTAAAAAAATCACGAATAAAAACAGAAATAAAAATTCACCTAGAAAATTTAAATCTAATTATTTCTCTGCATGGTGATATTGTTTACCGATATTAAGTTAAAATGATTATGCAGAAAATGGTTAATTTTTTTTAAGCGAAAACTGTGCATCGGATTAAAAAAAAATCAAGTGATCAACTTTGCTTAGAAATTATTAGGAATTTCAAAAATAATTTTTATTTTAAGGGAAATCATTGGCGTACCATCAATGTCTGTTAAAATAGGCAGGTCAAATTCCGTACGAACGCCACTGGTAGAAATTTAAAAAAATAATACACTCTAAAATGCCTCTTGATACATAGTACATGTATGCCAAATTCCATTAAAATATCTAAAGTGATATTACAGATATTTATAATAAATGATTTATTTCTGAAAATTTTACCACCCTCTATCTCAAAAGTTAAGATGTTTAGGACATACATTCATATGAAGTTTTCTTCTTAAAATAGACCCAAAAACCGCCACTGATGAATTTTACTGTCATATTCCTTCCTTTTTTTTACCTTTTCATTTTTCAAGCTTTTATTAAACTTGTAATAAATTTATATAAGTTTCCATATACGAGTAAAAGTCCCTGAAGAATAAACAGTACTCGCGGGAATCACGGATCTTAAACAAACCCGTTAGGTAAGGGAAGGTGTCTTTAATATATTCATCAACATTTTCTTTGTCTTTTTCAATCCGGTTTCATATTGCAAGTAAAAATGTTGGTCACTCACCCGAAAGTACAGAGGCGTTCATTTTAATGATGGGTAATATAAAGCGTGTGCGTTAGTTCTCTTGGCTAATGGAAAACTTTTTTTTGATTTTTTGACAAAAAAGTATTCTTCCAAAAAAGTTTGCTGTATTAAAACTCTAAATGCCACCCTTAAAGTAAGCTTGTCGTATAGAGGGTAGACAAAAAATATTTTCAGATTTCGTTTCTTAATAAAATATATCTTTTTCCTGGTAATTTGATATTACCACCAGCGTGTATACAGATCGAAAGATATTCATTACTACTGCAAATTTTTTTAAAAATAACAACTTACCCTGTGGCTACACTAAACACCATGAACTAAATGTCCTATTATATGCCACCAAAAATTCACGTACAGTAACGGCCATTAAAACTTGGCAATTCTTCTTCTATTTCGTAAAATAGGCTTATGCCACCTTTTACTGAATATAAATACCTGTTGAAAAACCTAATAAAGAAACAGGTGTCTGTTGTCAGTATTAATATTTTTTAAAATGCCAAACTTAACTTTTGATCAAAAAGTATTAATTATTCATTATATTGAGCAGAGAGGTTGGCCAGAAAAAAAATGGCAGGAAACACACCACTTTGAGAGAATTTCTAAAAGTGGTCGCCCCAAACTATCGAATCAAGAAAAAGAAAATAATTTAGTTAATGTTTTGAGAAACCAACCATTTAAATCTGATGTTACAGCAAAAATGGAAAGCAATTTCCCAGCATCGGTTAGAACGGCACGGCAAAGAAAAAGGTAAATATCCGAATTGCGCTGCCACCCGGCGGCCTTAAAACCGTTTTTAACAAATGCAAATAAAGAACAACGCATTGGATTTGCTCTACAATTTTACTTTAGACCTCCGATTTTTTGGAAAAATATAATATTCACCGATGAAAAAGTGTTTCAGTCGTGCTACAATGGGATACTTAAGGTATACAGGCCTTAAGGAAAACGATTTGATGAAAAATATACCCAAAAGGACAGAAGTAGTGTGCGATTTTTGGTAAATGTTTTTGGGGGTGGCTGAGTGCACAAGGACTTGGTGTATGTTATTTTATCGAAGGAAGGTTCAATGCGAAGGTATACCGGGTGTTTCAAATTCGACTCTCACCATTGGGATCTCGGAAACTATAGGAGATACGAAGATGGTTAAATTGGGGCAAAGTTGGGCATTTATGTGACCAACAATATACCGTTTAGAAAGTTTGAAAATTCCGAGTAATTCCGGAGATATCCGGAAAAAAACGAAATTTTGGAAAATCGTTTTATTTTTTTCCTGGGTTTCTTTTTCAACGAATTCCAAAATAAATAATACATTTGCATTGTCACTTTTCCGCTCTATCGAATGGTGTTCATAGTTTTGCAACTCGACGTTTCGTTTTTGCGTAACCATCATCAACTTTTTTTTTTCTTATGGACGCCATATGGGAATTCCACAAATTTGAATGGCCCTTTTTAACACATTTTCAACGATGTATCATAAGTTACCCTTGTTGCCTGGAAAATCCGAAAAATTAACTAGAATATTTTTATAACGTAGTTGGCTTTGATTTCTCAAATCGGTGACGTGTAAATGACATTCTGTGTTTACGGTCAGTTGTGGTGTCGTTAAAAATGGAATTCACCAATGAAGAAAAACGAGATATGGTAAAACTTTATTACAAGAATGATAGGAACAGTGTAAAAACATCGGAAGTGTATCTTAACTCGTATCCCGAGAGACGACAACCTCATCGAACTTTATTCAAATTATTGGATAGAAACCTCGCTGAGTATGGTTCGTTTGAAAAGCCCAGACAAAAATATGGGGACAGAATGGATGAGGAAAGTAAAGAAAACATCGTAAATGAGGTATAATTAATGTTAACATTCGTTTTAGGACGCAAAGTTTCTAATCGATTATCTATTCGGAAAAAATGTTGACGAACGCGGCAATTTTCAAATACATACCGGGCATGCGTCGACTTTATGACTTAGTTCGAATTTAGGAATTAGTTACTTTGCGATCAACTGTAAAAAAATATTAAACCGTTTATGAAAAACTAATACATATTTTGTAGATAAATACGAATCCAGGTAAATCCACACGCCAGATACACACTGATTTGGATGTTTCTTCGCACACGTCTGTTTGCAGAGAGATCAGGAAAAGTGGTTTCAAATGCTACAAAATCCACATATCGCAAAAACTGCACCCTGGTGATTCTGAAAGGCGATTACAATTTTGTGATTGGCTACAAAGGCGACCCGATTTTCGAGCTTTTCTAGAAAATGTTATTTGGACAGATGAGAGCACTTTCACCAATTGTGGAATATTTAATCGAAACAATGAACACATTTGGAGCATAAACAATCCCTAACCCTTTCGAGAATTACGACCCCAAGTGCGATTCAGTCTTAATGTCTGGGCAGGCATTTATAAAAATAGAATTTTGGGACCTCATTTTTTCAACGGAAATTTGAACGCTGAAATGTATTATCAGTTTTTGACGTCAACTTTTGAAGACTATTTGGACGATTTACCATTAGCAAACTACAACAGTATTTGGTTCCAACACGATGGTGCTCCACCTCACAACACAAGACAAGTATCGCATTATCTTTCCGAAAGGTTTGGTGACAGGTGGATTGGGAATAATGGGCCGGTAAGATGGCCAGCTAGGTCTCCAGATCTTAATGTCCTCGATACATTTTTATAGGGTACGTTGAAAAACCGAATTTATGGGCAAGGCGAATACCAAAATATCGAGGAACTTCAACTCAACATCGTTAAGGAGTTCGGAAGATTAAGAAGGAGAGAAATAAATCGCGCAGTTAATAACATACAGAGAAGAGTGGCGATTTGTTTAGAAAATGACGGGCAGCATTTTGAACATTTGTTATAATTTTTTAGTTCTAGTTTTTAGTAACTTTCTGTTATTTAAACCATTCGGTTGTGCTGTAATTTTTCCATAATACTTATACATTATAATAATACACTTCTCTTATGGAAAAATTTGGACATGAGTGAAATATTCAAAATAATCAAAAAATAATAAAACCACGGGGTGATGTACTTTTTAAAGCAATTAATTTTAGCTTTTTTTTAACACCCTCTAGTTAGCAAAAATAGGTTTCTATGTCTATAGAAACTTATTTTTGCAAGACCCAACTGCTGAGGAAGTTTGAAACACTAAATCTTAAACAACCTGCATAACTCTTAAGAACTAGAAACATATTGTTGGAGATTTATTACAGTTAGTTCACTTAAGTTTTAAGTCATTAAAATTTTTCAAGATGTCTCGTCTCGTCTCGTCTCGAGCTTGTCTCGAAGGATTTTATCTCGTCTCGTCTCGTCTCGAAATTCAAGACAAAATGCTCTCGAGACGAGACAAAATGGCTTCGAGACGAGACGAGACGAGACGTCTCGTATCTCGTGTCTCGCGGCAACTCTAGTTTTTTCGAAATATCTCATCAAAAATGTCATAAGTTAAAAGTACGGCCCGACCGATTTTAAATTAAAAACCAAATTATTTTAAACTTAGCCCATTTAATTTAAATTGCTCACACTATATTGCCAATTCTAAACTTTATTGAAAACCTGCAATAACATTTAGGAAATAGATTGCGAGATATGTAGTCTAGTCAAGAGGTAAGTTTTCTGCAAAAACAGTTTCAAGGGTACGAAAAAGATGAGCGATCGCTCATTCGACGCGGATTGCAATTCTGAGAAATGTGTCAGGTCGATTTTTCTCTGCAAATAAAAATTGCAATCGTTATTAACAAAAAAAAAAAAATAAAGCCCTTTTGTTTTTTGATGACAACTTAAAAACTATACAAGAAAGCAAAAATTGCAAAAAGGATCCTTGAAGAGGAGAAAATCTTCGATATTTTTTTTTTTACTTTCGGATCTCTAGCTTTAATATTTGTAATTTTAATTTGTTGCTGACAATAGGGCTTCGCGCGACCTTTTCGAGATAAGTACGCCTCCTCTATAGTAAGTACTGCACCTTTATGCTTTTTTTAAAGCACTCAATATTAAATTAAAAATTTTTAAAAAATTATGTGTCATATTAACACTTAAAGAGAAAAAGTCCCGTTGCAAAAAAAAATCTAATGCATTTTATAAATAGTTAGCCTATTCTCTTTGGTACCTTTGTTAAGAAAATAGTTAATTAACAATAGAAAGGGCTTTTTTTTTCAACGAGACATTCTTTCCTTAAGTGTTAAAATGACACCATATTTTTTTTAAATTTTTAAATCAATATTTAGTGCTTTAAAAAAACTCACTTTAATGCAGTACTCACCTATTTCAGCAATAAATTAAAATTATAAATATTAAAGCTAGAGATCCGGTGTTTAATAGTTTTTTTATCAGAAATTTCCTCCTCTTTAAGGATCTTTTTTGCAAATCCCGCTATCTTGCATAGTTTTTGAGTTATTATCAAAAGAGAAATTGGCTCTTTCTTTGGTAATAACAATAGCAATTTTTATCTGCAGAAAAACATCCACACGACACATTTCTCAGAATTGTAATCCGCGTACCGTTTTAACCATTTTTCGCAGAAAACTCACTTCTTGACCAGACTAATGTACATTTGTTTAGTGGTGGTTTTTGACTTTTTCAGTTCTAGTATTTTTCGCAAAGCTCGAACAAGGGTAAAAATGAAAGTAACACTTTACTAAACTTTACAATATTAAAAAGCAATGTTGGTTTTACTCAATCACATTATTCACAAAGTGTCTTTTATAACATTTAGACATGTTTTTAATAAGCAGATCCATTTAATATTTTTTAGCCGCGAGATGCGTCAACTATTTTAAAATTCAAATATTCCAAACTGACGAAATATTATTCGTATTTGGCAAAAGCAGTTTACAACAATGGGCCACTAATGGCGCGGTGACCAGAGGGGCCGTTCGAATTCAGACACATCCTGATTTTGACCAGAATTCTGGCAATGGAGATCTATCGGTAAGTCATTTTACATTTGAGAATTTATTAATATTTAATTTGTAAACATAACAAGAATATCATAAAGTATGCTTAGCTTCTTTAGGATAAATAACAGAAGAACACCTATTTTGGTGTTTTCAGACCATCTAGACGCGGGTTGCGTATTGGTATGTCAAATCACAAAAGCAGTATTTTAACGATTTGCTTTTAAAAGGGTCAACATTAGGGTTGCCAACCGTTCTCCGGCTGGGAGGACTGTCCTCCTTTAAACAAAATGTTTTCCGTCCTCCGCAACTACGCGGAGGGCGCAATTTGTCCTTTTTTATGTAGTCATGTGTTGTCAATTTTTAAAGAAACGATTTTCAAATTGGGGCCAATGAAACTACATGTATTGATCTTTTAAACTTTTAACAGACTTTAAGTTTAAAACTGGGTGTAGAAAAAATGAAAGATTTTTTGGTTTTAAAGTTAAAAACATGCTTAATCATTATTTGAATCAAGATAAAAAATATAAATAGAGAATAATTCTATACTTTTTCATGATAAGGTTTCTAATTACATCAAAAAGAACTTTACTTATACCGATGATAATATATTAGTCAAGTTGGGAAACCTCTCTTTAGAACCTGATTTAGAATAGTTTTTTTTTCTTGCAATTTGTATTTATCAGTTTAATAGAGGAATTAAATTTACAAGATGCAGTTAACCTAGACACATTTTTTGATGAAATTATGTTAGATAACCTTTCTTTAAAACAATCATTGCATTCTTGCACAACTAGCCATGCCATTTATTTTTCAAAATACAACTTGTCTTGAAAATGTATTTTTTAATTATTTCTTTTGCTGCGACTCTGCATTTTTTTTTAATGTATTTTTTTCTTTAATGTACAGGGTGTCCCAAACTGGACGCGTTCTTATGAGAACAACCCTTATTTGAAGGGATAGAAAAAAATTGACCTAGGTGTCCGGAGTTTAAATTTAATGAGAAAACTACTGGCGCTAACAAAACTTTGCTATCTCTCATCGTTTGGCCACTAGAGGGCGTTTCGCGAATTTCGTCGATTTTTTAAATGCCCTATAACTTTCTTATTAACAAAAAGATAATTAATTTTGATAAAGACTTTCTTGAGGCACTTTTTTTCGTAGAATTCATTGCGATACGCAGATTTTTTACAGGGCGTTTAGATTTTCGTGCACCACCCCAAAATATTTTTTTTTATATGGACCACCCTATATATTATATATAGATTTTTGAGAAGCTGGTAAAATTTCCTAAATTTTGATGTATCACTTGTTATGTTTATCTTAAAAACCATTAGCAGTATTACGATTTAAAAATTAAAATAATGTGCCTACAGAAATCAACATTGCCATGACCAATAAAATGACATAGGATGCTAACAGGTTACGATTAAAGCCACATAATTAAAGTTGCTACACAAAAAAGCAGTAGGCCGTGCATATGATTTTTTTGTTTTAATATTTTAACAGTTTCTGAATAGTTGAGAATTGACAGTGGTACTTGATATTGTTAAATATTTTGGTATTTTTAGTAGAAAAAAAAGTAATTTAAATAAGTTTTTAAGAAAGGTTTTTAAAAAGTGTTAAAAAATTTATGAAAATTTTGAAAAGTTCAACATGCTTGAATGTTACATAGAAAGCAACAAAAACGCTCAGGCGGCAAGAAACTTGTATTTTCAAAGATATCCCGAACGGCAGCAACCATCCAGGGATGTATTTGCTAGACTTGCCCATAATCTTCAAAATTTTGGCTCTTTTAACAAACCCAGAGCAAAGTATGCTCAAAATCAAGAAATTCAAAACGAAAATGAAGTAAAAACTCTAACCGTATTGGGCACTTTATATGAAAATAATGGTACAACTTCCACAAGAAAACTTGAAGCAGAGACTGGCGTATCCAGAAGCAAAAACCACAGGATTTTGAAAAAAAACAAATTTAAGCCTTATCGAACCCGGAAAATCCATCATCTTCTCCCTGGGGATTTTGATCGAAGAACTCGTTTTTGTGAGTGGTTTTTGAATAAAATACAAAATGAACCAAATTTTGCTTTAAATTGTATTTGTATATATTGTATATTACACTTGGCCCCAAGAAAATCCCCATGCGACTGTCCAAAACAGACAACAAGGAAGATTTAGCTTCAATGTTTGGGTGGGAATTTTTAGAGGACAATTCATTGGACCCTACATTTATGATGAACCGCTGAATTCTAGACAATATTTGGATATTTTAAGGGACCAGGTTGAACCATTCTTGGAAGATATTCCCATAAATCTGATACCCAGAGTCTTCTTCCAGCATGATGGTGCCCCTGCGCATTGTGCAAGGACCATAAACGATTACCTTAATGTTCAGTTTGGTAAAAATTGGATGGGAAATCAAGGACCCATACACTGGCCTGCCAGGTCATCGGACCTGACTCCCTTAGATTTTTTTCTTTGGGGTAGAATTAGAGACCTTACTTATAAAAACAATAATTTTAATAGCCGGGAAGAATTAGAAAGGGCGTTGCGAGGTGCGTTTAATCGAGTTCAAAATATAGAACTTATTAATGCAGTCAATGCTGTTTAAAAAAGATGTAGAATTTGCGTACAACAAAATGGGAGACAATTTGAACATTTGTTAACATAATTTAATTTTATTTTTGTTTATTTATTATCGTTTATTAGGTAAATTTCATAAAATTTTATATTAGGATTTGGTAGAGTTATGTTTTTTTGTTAATATTGTTGGTTTGTTGTTGTTGTCGTTTGTGTTTTAGATAATTATTAATTTAATATATTAACTATGAGTAATCTTATCATAAAACTTTAGATCTGTTGTTTTAATCATAACATGTTAGCATCCTATGTCATTTTACTAGTCATGGCAATATTGATTTCTGTAGGCACATTATTTTAATTTTTAAATCGTAATACTGCTAATGGTTTTTAAGATAAACATAACAAGTGATACATTAAAATTTAGGAAATTTTACCAGCTTTTCAAAAATCTTATAATATATAGGGTGGTCCATATAAAAAAATTGATTTTGGGGTGGTGCACGAAAATCTAAACGCCCTGTAAAAAATCTGCCCATCGCAATGAATTCTACCAAAAAAAGTGCCTTAAGAAAGTTTTTATCAAAATTAATTGTCTTTATTAGTAAGAAAGTTATGGGGCATTTAAAAAATCGACGAAATTCGAGAAACGCCCTCCAGTGGCCAAACGATAAGAGATAGCAAAGTTTTGTTAGCGCCAGTAGTTTTCTCATTAAATTTGAGCTCCGGACACCTTGGTCAATTTTTTTCTATCCCTTCAAATAAGGGTTGTTCCCATAAGAACGCGTCCAGTTTGGGACACCCTGTACATTAAATGGCGAAATTATTAAAATCCAAACTGCTAATTCAGAGAAAAGCTGCTTAGAGTTTTAGCAGATAATTAAAGACAACGAACGACTTGTCGGATGCAGCTAAGAACCAGAAAAAATAATTAATTAATAAAATGTTATTTTTTCTTTCCAAGAATAAATTTCCTGTTAATTTCAAAACAACCTTTTAAGTATAAGTATGTTGTTTTCCTTTTATAACTTTTAAGTTTTTGTGTTTTTTTTTATATATTTCGGTAAATTCCTAGAAAACCCTGTTTTTTTCGTTTTATTTTTCTTTATCTTGGGACAGTCCACGAAGGCTGGTGCCTAAGTACTAACGTACCGTGGGTGTCTTCAGTGTGGTGAGAGGACGTTTGTTCACACGGGACTTAAATTTATGGAGATTGGGAGGTGAAGGAAAAACTTCTGCGGGTAGCAGGTTCCATAGTCTTGACGCTCTAGGGATAAAGGAACGAAGAAAGCGGGAAGTTCGGGGCCTCTCTAACTGAACTGTAAAAGGATGCATAAAAGTTGCACTACGTCTAGCTCTGTTGGGAGCTGCCAGAGAAGGAATTATACTGGCCAACTCCTCTGAGCAGAAGCCGTGAAAATACCTATAGAAGAAAGAACGGCTCTTCTTTGAATGGAGTCCAGAATGCTAAGTGTTGTAGGAGACGCCATTCCCCAGACATGAGAACAATATTCTATTTGGGATACATACAGAGTGTACAAATTGGAAGAAGATAAATATTTTCTGGCTCGGAAGAGAAATCCAATCTTTTTGAAGCTGCCGAAGCTATGGATAAAATGTGTTTGTGCCAGTTGGGGTTATTCTCAAAAGTAACGCCGACAAGATTAAACGACTCTTTGTTCTGCAGAACTTGGCCGCTCATATGTAAGGTATGGGCATATTTATAAGTTTAAATTATTATTTTTTTAGCCAAAAGTATATACTTCTGTTAATTTACAGAAAACCTTTTAAAGTTTGTTTTTCTTTATTCCATTAATTTATTTTGCACATTATTTGGGTTATTAAAATAAAGTAATTAATTAGTATTTTATTTAAGTACGTTTGTTACATACTACAATTTACTTTTTTAATTCTAAAGAAGACATAAATTTGTAATTGTCAAAAATATTTTAAAAACAAATAATTAAATAAAATACCCACTAAACATTAGCAACAATAGCAATTTATAAAATTTGAAAACATACAGATTTTATACTTAGGCATTATTTTTAAATATTTTAAATATATTTTTCAAAAAAGTTAAAGCACTTAAAAAAAAATTCTGTGTCCTCCTTTAGCGCTGTGACGAGTTGGCAACCCTGGTCGACATTCTCTCCTGCGTTAGAAAACCACTTGCTGAATATTGAAGGGTCTAAATGTGATGGCATTAGTCGCGAGGCAATATCCACTATGAAAATTAAATTTAATTGTTTTGTTCCCTTTATTTATTATTTTATGGTAATACATAAAAAATAGTTGGTAACATTATGCATTAGGTGTATTTTTATTTACGTTGGCCGATAAGTGTCTCTTCCTTTTGCTTAGTTCTGGTTACTACTAACCAGAACTAATCAGAACTCGTTCTTAGTTCTAGTTCTGCTAGTTTTAGTTTGTAGGTAATTTTCATGACTTTAATTTTTAACAGATTGAAAGGTGTTAGAAGTTGTAGGGGATTATCTAAATATGACTATATAGTTTTAGACTCGAAAAAAGTGTGCAGGGGTTGGGGGTTAAAAATGTTTAAAACGTATTTTTCGCTTTTGTTAGCGCCATTGTTAATTTTAGAGGGATATGTTTAAGGTGTTTTTTTTTAGGTAATATAAAAACCTACAATTTGAGCTCTGCTAAAATTAATTTGGTGAATTCGTTAATGAAAAAATGCAAAAAACCGTTAAAAATAGCCATTTTTGGAAATGTTGATTATTATTGAATTTTTTTAAATCCATTTCTACCATTGCAAAAAATTGGTAGTTTAAGAGGTTCAACAGCATAATCCGATAATTTTTTGCTAAGATAATTGAGTTTTACTGATTTTAGAGCCCCAATCTATTGATTTTTATCTTTTTTGTTTACACAAGTTTTAGATCATAAAAACTGTCTTTTGCTTTTTCAAAACTTATATTTTACTAATTTAAATCAACTTGATAAAATTATTATATTTAGTCCTTTGTTTAAGGCCTTGAGAAAAAGGGTACTTTTTTGTTAATAAAAAATTAAAGCCGGAAGGCCCCCTAAATGAGTTACAAATTTTTAACTTAGAAATATAAAAAGCTGACATTAAAACAAATAGTTTTGAAAAAAAGAAGTCTCTACGACCAGTAGGAACCGAGTTAGCATTTTTTTTTAATTATAACCTAATTTTTGCAATTATTTAAAAATTAATTTGGACGGCTTTCGATACTATAATAATTGAACTTGATACAACGCATAATAAAAAGTTGTAATATTTGTTTTTTATTGATAAAGGGTGTTTTTAAAGTTACTGATTGTTTCGAGCGGTGCGAGGGAGGTTGTGGTGGGGATAGAAGATCTCGAAATGACTTGCCGAGTAAAAAACTGAAATTGAGACTTTAAATTTGGCGGGGCGCAAAAAGAGCCATATCTTTGCGAACTATTACCGGATCAAGCTCTTTTTTCATCTGGGCAAAGATAATACTACTACGGATAGATGGTTCATTTAAATGGGGCGCTCTGAATCAGTTCGGAGATATCAATGCTTCCGTAAATGCGAATAAAATTAAGTCGGTAACCCCTGTCCCAGCGAAACGAGGTACGAAACCATGTGCGACATTGCCAATGTCTGTCGCTTGTACCTTATTCCGAATACGAACTAGCGAAAGCGGGCGGCTAAACGGGTTGTGTATTTTCTAGTCGCGTTTCATCACGCCAATAGTAAAGGTCTGCCGGCAACACTGTTTAACTTTCGTTCAAGGGTTGAACTGCATAGCGCGAAAATCTCTCGATGGACATCGGCTTGCGTTAGCCCAAAGTCCATTAGGGGTATCAAAAATATAGCATTGAATGATTTATCTTATCCGTAGTAGTATTATCTTTGATCTGGGGTAGCCCAAAAAGTTATCAATAATGGTGCATTTCGTTTTTAATAAAAAAATTAAGTCAAATTGTTACAAAACTGCTTATCTAAACATTGACATAGTATATATTTTTGAAAAGGGCAAAGCTCATAGATTTCATATTTTTAATAAAAATACACGGTGTTACATTTTAAAAAATATTATTCCCGATTTTTTTATTTTCGGATATTCAGTTGTATTTTTTTAAAATTATATCTAAAATCTGTTTAAAAAAATCCTAAAACTTTTGTACAAACCACTTTTTTGTATTCCTTCAAATAATATCTTTAAAAGCATGCCAAATTTTAGGAAAAACTCTGTGTTTCTGGTTTTTAAATTATAATTTTTAATATTTTTTTTTTTTTAGATTATTACACTAGACAGGGCCTTACAATTTCCAATACCGTTTCCCCAATTTGCTTATGGTCGGGAAACAGCGATTTCCGTGATATCGTTGATAAGATGGGAACTGTAGCCGGTTGGGGAGCTGACGAAAGTAAGTTTGTTTTGTCGAGATAATAAAACCGATTAGTATAAGAGTTAATTGGCCAAAAAGGTTGAAATAACAAATAACTTTGCTATTCTCATTTTGAATGTATACTAAAAGGCATAAAAAATGCAACACCGAGTAGGATTGCTGTAATTTTAAGCACACTTTTACAATTTATAGGTCTACTAATAAATAGAAATTAATAGCTAAGACATCCCACCTAAATGTTTATTAAGGTGGTATAATTCGTTAAGTCGTCGCGGCATTAATTGGATTAGGTGATTGGTGTCTTCTTGGTGTATTATATCCCAGACCATCTGAATTTGGTTTTGTAGAACCCCTAATGTTTGTGTAGGGAGCGGTCAATTTTGCAACCTTTTTTCCGTCATATTTCATACATGTTCGATAGGAGAAATGTCTAGAGATCGATGAAGTCTCTGAAGCAGATCTACACCAAACGCTTCTAAAAGGTCTAAACTGACACGTGCGACATGACGCCATGCATTGACCTACTGAAAAAGTGGATCTTGCAATGTTTCCAAAAAGAAAAACAAATGTGGTTGTAAAACTTCGTAGATATAAGGCTGGGCAGTCATGCTACCTCAAATAAACACTAATCGTGACCTGCTGCTGCAAGCATTGGCACCCCATACCATAACACCCACCTTGCGATGAATATACCTACCGTTCGATGAAAAACGAACACGACTGAGTTCCATTCCATATTCCATTTAAGTTTCTTCCTACTCCATACCAATTGTTGCAGACGATGCTGTGGGGTCAGAGGTAGTACAAGCTGGGGACGGTATGAAAACAGTTCTGCCCTTGTTGTGGAAAATCGATTTCTACAATCTAGTTGCCTCAAATAACGATCCTGTCGCTCTGCAATCTGCCTTTGGCGTCCAGTACCTCTTACTCTTCCGTTTCGGTCTTCTCTAAAAAAAATCCGGCTTCTCGTAACCCGATTATCTGACCCCTCTTAAACTCGGAAAGTTAAGTGAAATTAGCGCGTCTGCGAACTCTAGGCATGATAATGCAATGAAACAAAAATGAAACAAATGAAACCAAACAAATCCAACACAGAAAAATCACTGAATATAAAATAAACATGCTTATGTTGTTCGGATCCTGATATGACAAAAAAAAAGCCTTTTCAAAAAAAGTACGGCTTGGAAGATCTTCAAAATTTTATCCAGCGTATACTTCCATGATAGCAAATACGCTAACAAGTTTTAATCAAAATTTACTAAATATTTCTGTGTCACTTAGTATATATAGTATATATTGCTCGTTTATGATTTTTAGGAAGGAAGGCGCCACAGAATATTTTTCTACGATCCGCCACTGTTTTTTACGTTTGCAAACACTTTTTTATTACTTTAAAATTTTAAAGTAATAAGCAATACAAATACAAGATACTTCATTTACACAATAAGGGTGCGTCCATTAATACGTGAGACATTTAGGAGGGCAGGAGGGGTTTGAGCCGAATCTCACCTATTCTCACACGTCGGAAAGGGTCTCGGTAAATATTTCGTAATTTTTCCCGCAAAATGCAGTAAAAAATTACGAGAAAACTTGCAGGACCTGCTTTAGCGGGGGAGGGGAGAGCAACCCGGGCATCTGCCCGAAGCGGCAAAATTTGGGGCGGCATTTATATCGATAAAATATGAAACAAGTAACACGTAAATAAATAAATAAACTCGTCTTTGGGAGCCAGTAATTTAATTTTTAATTTTTTGTCCATTAGACATTTACTATTTTCTTTGTGAACAATTAAATATTTATTATGAATTTATTAAAAACTTTAAAATGGATCTCCTGTCTTTGTTACGCCGAAGTGTGCCAAATACGCAAATATTCCTAACTAAAAAAACTTCTTATTTTAGTCCAGAAGCATGTATGCTCAGTTAAACTATTTTTTCCCACTATTGTTATATGTACTTTCTTTTGTTATGCTAAAGGCTCGGATAGAATATGTACGCTAATTTAAATAAAATAAATTAAGGCAATAATCCAATAATTTTGTGCCAATAATCAAAAACTTAGTTTTCCTATGAACATAGAGATGAAGTTCTCGAAGATGTTAAAAGAAAATAAAGAGAAGATTTTTTTCTTCACAATTAATCAGGCCATTAATTCTCTATATACTTATTTTAAGCTTCTAAGTGACCATAGTACATATTTTGAATTTCCTTATGACATCTACAATTTAAAAAATATACCAAAAGAGAATTTAATATCACATTGTAAAGAATTGAAAAATATTTTAACCAATGGAGATTTATCCGATTTAAATGGAAACGAATTGGCGGATGAGATATCCATCGTGTTTAATCTTCCAGGAGAAAAAAAAAGTTCTCTGGAAGTGCCCAAATTTATTACAAACTTAAACCTCGCATCAAGTATTGCGTTGCATATATTATTAACTATACCAATAAGTGTGGCCACTGAGGAAAGAAATTTCTCTAAAGTAAAATTAATTTAAAAAATGTTAAGGTCTACATTACCATAACCTCGACTGAATGAATTAGCTATAATATCTATGGAGTACTTAATTGCGAGAAATTAGACCTTAAAAAAGTTTTGCGGAGTTGAAAGTTCGCAAAAAAGTTTTTTGTTAATTATTTTTAAGTAGTTAATGTGCATGTTGCTAATGCTTTTTGTTTTTAAAATAAAAAGCATTGTTTTTAAAGTGTGTGTATTTTGTATTTAAAATCCTATATAATTTTTAAGTTAATTTTTAATACTAGTCTTAAATAAATATAATTAAGCAATTTTTTTTTAATAACTCCACCGCAATCAAGCAGAGATTTTACAGAGTATTTACACTAAATATACGCATTTAAAAAACTTCACGTGAGATTAGGGGGGAAGGGAGTTGATCCAAATCTCACGACAACTCACCAAGGGGGAAGAGGTGATAACAAAATTGCCAAAATGACCTTACGATATTAAGGGACGCCCCTTACAAAGTTTAGTAATAATAAATACAATACAATACACAATACAAAGAGACAATATTAAGTAGCCTCTGTCTCCGTAAGACACCTTCCGAACGGCTAACGGTAAAAAAACACTTTTTTGCTCCTATTTTTGTCCCGGGGGCGAAATTCAAAAAACGGGCTTCGTTAGGTTCTAGCCACTGCTAAAGACTACCACTGTGCCAAATTTCATGATTTTAGCTCAAGCCATAACATCAGAATCACGTGGACAGACAAATAATATATATACTTTAGATATATATATCCACATTGGCAAATTATATATATATATATATATATATATATATATATATATATATATATATATAATTTAATTATATATTATATTAAATATATATATTTATATGTTATATATATATATGATTAAATAATACAACAAAAATAATATTTAATATATATTTTAATATTTTAATATTTATTATTATAGAATAAAATGTATATTTATACAGTGTATTTATAATAAAAAAATAAGATATTATTATTTATTTCAGAAGCTCAAAAGGCCGTGCAAGTATTTGGTCAGTAGCCAAATCGATTGGATAGAAACAGTTGTGTCCCAGGATAAATAAGCCTTTATTCTAATTTAACTTACTATTCGCTGCTTCAGGGCGACGTTTTGTTAGCAGGTTTTAACATTTTTCTTGTGTTTAACGATTACATGTATCATAAAAGGCTCATTTTACAAAAAAATCTTTCGAAAACAAATAAAAAATGAATGACATTTTCTCTAAATATATACAGTGCTTTTCTTTAATTCTTCAATTCAAAATATTAAAACTTGAGATAATGTAGTTGATGCATAAATACTATATTTCAGAGTAAAATTGATAGATGAAAATTTCAAGATGGCTGCTGGGCGCCATCTTGGAAAAAATACAACAAAAATAATATTTAACTTATTATTTTAATATTTGTAATTTTATTTTTTTAGGACAAAGAGATGGTACGGGTACTTGCGTAGGTGACAGTGGTGCCGGATTTATAATGAACAAAAAAGGAAGATATTATCTCAGAGGTTTGGCATCGCTGGTCTTAAAGGATAGCAGTGAAAAATGTGATCTGTCGTATTTTATGATATTTTGCGACATTGCCAAATATACGAATTGGATAAGAAATAGTATGAAATAGTAAAATAAGCTAGATTTAGTTTAAGACAAGATGTTAAATCTGTTCAGGGCTGTTGTAAATTTAGTTAGTTAGGTTTATAATAATTATTTCCAGTTCTAAAGTATCGGATTGGAAACGGAGTTGTACAGCTGTCATGCTGATTAAAATGCCGCTAAGTTTAAAAATTTTGAATACTTTCGAAGACTTTTATAAAAAAAATGAATATTTGCAATTTAACTTTTTTCATGACTTTATATCCTGATATATTGACTAGATATAACAACGCCAATTTTACATTTTGATTGCTATTTTTCTGTTCTACAAGACAGTTTTATTAGATTTATTAACTGACGTTTCGTCATTGAGCTGCCATAATCAACTTTTTTTCTTTAATTACGCTCCTGGATTTTTTATTACGGATTTAAGGAGCTTTTAAGATCTTAAATTCAATCATGTATAGCACTTTTCGAATAAGTGCGATACATCATTGGTTTTGGGACTTTAGAAACTCTTAAAATCCATAATAAAAATCCAAGGCCGTATTAAAAAAAACAAACTTGATAATGGCAGCTTAAAGACGAAACGTCAGTGTGTAAATCTAATAACACTATTTTATAGAACAGAAAAAGTAAGAATAAGAATGTAAAATTTATTTTGTTACATTTACTCAAATAGAGTCAAAAAATAAAAATAAAAATAAATCACGAATATATGGTTTTTTCCAAAAGTATTCAAAATTTTTAAACATCTAAAGTGGCATTTTAATTAGCATTAAATTGCGAAACTTTGCCTCTGGGATTTTATTGATAAATTTGATTTTGGGACACCCTATACATTTAGTACATGTTTTTTAATAGGTAATAGATAGGTAGACTTTTTTAAAATGTTAGGGTGTTTTTTAGAAATGACAAAGTTGTCGTTTAATTTTGCTATTGCCATTTTACTTGTTGAGTAATACTTCAGCTGTATTTACTTTTAAATGTAATCTAGGCCAATTTGTAATCTGAACTTAAATAGCCATTTTCCAAATATTTATATATATATATATATATATATATATATATATATATATATATATATATATATATATATATATATATATACATATATATATGTATATATATATACCTATATATGATATATATATATATATATATATATAATATATATATATTATATATATATCCTTTCTGAAACTAATAAACGAAAATTGGTTTTATTTTAAAATAATTGCAGGTTAAATGACTGCATTTGAGAAATTCGATTCTTTACCAAAGTAAATTATATTAAAATAAATAATTTCATCTTACCCAAGCAGTAGTAAAATAGTAATTAAATGTAAAAACTCAGCTTATTTTTACTAAATGTAAGTATTTAAAATTTAGAAACGCCTTAATGCCATTTATTTAAAAATATTTTGTATTATCCATTTTGTAAAATACAAAATATAAGAATAAATGTGCCAATACTTTAGGAAAAAATACATACATAAATATACGAAATGTTTTCCAGTTATTATAGTTTTATTATCCAACTCTGTTTATAAACTATCACAAGTAAACAAAATCAATTCAAGCTGACATCATTTTCTAACTTTTAAGGCAGTATTTTAGTCTTGATAACTAACTTTTAAAGTAATTCGAATTTTACAAAATCATTTTAAGGAGATATTCTTGGATATCTAAACTATCGAAATGTATAAAAAAAAAGAGTTTTTCCACTTTCTAGACTAGAATACCCCCTTAAGTCTTTTAGTATAACTTTATGATGTTTTATTGTTAGACAAAATTATCCTAAGAATATTAGCTCGACTTAGATTAAGAAGCAGTATGCTGATAAGTAAAATATTCTATCGACCGACCACCGTCAACACAGTGCTGTTATCAATAAAAGCAAAAATCGCAAACAAAGGAGTGGGATTAACACTATGGTAATATATTTTATGTTATATATGACCAAGTACAGTCATTTTAAAGAACACCAACCTAAAATATAAATCGTCAAATTTTCTTGAAACTCCATCAATTTTAATTTTTCAGCTACAAATGCTTATTCAGTTACGAATAAACTTCTAAGCAACTAGCGATGTTCGCTTTGTTTTGGCCTATCTTAGAAATTATGTTCTTTCTTCATTATACAGAATGGTATAGAATGAATAAATTTCTCTTATATTTAAAATATTCTTTGGGTTACTCCCAAGGAAGTTTAAAGTTGTATGGAAGCCTTTATTCTGTAGAACAAAATTGTCCAGGCGTGCAGGGCAGCGGGAATAGGGGTTGGCCCCGCGGAGTTTGCGCAATGAATAGAAGATCAGGGCCGGACTTTCATAATTCTTTGTTACTATCTATGAAGTTGACATCATCAAATGTCAAATTCAAGCATTCACTGATCTTTTTATTTTTTGAACAAAATGGTTGGTTATTAAACGATACTACTATAGAATATTTAAAATTATTGTATAATATTGGCTTTTATATCATCTGATATAATATGGAAAGAATAGATGGCGCCACTTTATAGCCTTTTATTTAAATGGTCGATATTTTTGGGAGTTTTGTATTTTTATTAAAAATCTTTGTAAATAAATAAAAACACGATTTTTTAAAATAAATTTTAAGCATTGTATGATAATTTCATGTTCTTATCACCAATTTTGTGATAAAAGAAGGGCAAGATAGTGTAAATGAGTTTAATCTAACCCTAAGATTCTGGTTTTACATTAAAAAGTGAAAAATTTTAGAACTGCTTTTTAGGCATATACTTTTCACTAATAACAAACATGCATGAGACAGAATAACAGTGATTAAAATTTGTTTAGTAAACTTTGGTACCTCAGTATCCATTGTAACAGTATCCGTTAAATCCTATGTGTCTACAGTATGTCGAGCTTAAAAAGTTGATAAGATTAAGAAACCAAAAATCTGATTTCTTTTTAAACAAATACAGAAAAAGCAAAAACGAACTTTAACATAAAATTGTACTGTCTTTCATTCAATTAGAGGGACCTGTACATATTAAAATTTGCCTGGTCTGCCCAGTAATTAATAATTTTGATCCTTTAAAAAAATTTATTATATTATTAAATGAAATAAAAATACGTAAATATAAACCTTATTCGTTTTTAATAATTCACAGAAATACACAAACATTGTGGAAATCATCTAAAAGATAGTTAAGATTGCCTTACTTTTCTCACTGCTATTTCCTATGAAATTTTTGTTTTCTATTATTCATAATTGATATATTATTATTTATTCGGTTACCTAACGTAACGTCTCATAAAAAGCACATAATTTAAATATAAGAAATACTTACCTAAAGTAGGTAGCCGGGTATGTTACCCTTGGATTTGTAAGACAAAACCATACAACCTCTAGCCATTTTGTTACGATATTTTAAGTAACAAACAATAAACACAAAATTATAGTTACAATCTAATAAACACTAATCACCAAAATAAGAAGGTTTTTATCAATCCAAAAAACTTCTGCAACCACAAAATATAATCACATAAAGCAAAAGAATCGAAACTTATACGGCGTAAAGGGCACAAACCACAACGAAAATGACGAATGATGAGACGACGTCGGTTGATGGTGCAGCGCGGATATAAATTCATACGCGCTGCGCGCGAACTTGCACCAAAAACGGTACTCCGGCTCTCATAAAAGTATAATGTGTTGCCTTACTACACACTGATTTATCAGTGTGTTAGTAGGCAACACATTAAATTATTTCGTGGAATTTTATTATTGCGCAGAATCGGCGGGGTCAACTCTGACAGTTATTTTCATACTGGGCTGGACGTTTTTTGATCGAATGGGCAATAGCATTGGGGTTCCATACACCTTTAAACTTCTTTGGTTACTCCTCAGACAAGCAGGCGCCACTTTGGCCCAGGTTCCAGGATATACTTAGCATGTATACTAACTGAGTGTACAATATCTATTGACCCTTACGAGCTCGCGGATCACCTAAAGATAAAACTAAAAAAAAATCAAAAAACTTAACAACTGTTTGGTTACAAGTAGATCACTGATTAACAAATATAAAAAAAAGAAAGTGTGGCCTTTCAAAAAGTGCGTTTACAAAAAAGTTGCGTTTTTTACAGTAGCAAATAATACTCGCGTCTAGCG
Source organism: Listronotus oregonensis (assembly GCA_019359885.1). Taxonomy (NCBI): domain Eukaryota; kingdom Metazoa; phylum Arthropoda; class Insecta; order Coleoptera; family Curculionidae; genus Listronotus; species Listronotus oregonensis. Next base: position 35,668 of record JAHBCN010005264.1, read on the forward strand.
ACACCCCCGCTGGCGAGCTTCTTGACAGTATTGACACATGAAACATGCTTTATTATGCAGGGAATCGGCGCGTAATTTGAAAAGTAGGCTTTTCTAAATAAAGCATTTAATGTGAAAAAAGCAAATCATTTTCTATTACGTCTCTGCATTTTCACGTCTAATATATATTTGGGGAAAATAAAAAGCCACTTTGCTAACCAGAACTAACCATGACCGACTAGAACTTAGGGCTTTTGAATTTGTCCAAATGATCCCTACATAGAAGTTATTAACAGAATTTTTATAATTTTTGATATGGTAGAAGTTATAAATTTTTTAAAAAGTGTAATTATATATACCCCGGGTTTTTTCTAATACGTTGTTAAAATTTTGTTTATAAATTTTACAATTAATTTAGACAAATTCAAAAGCCCTAAGTTCTAGTCGGTCATTTTATTTTCCCCAATTACATCTCAGACGTAAAAATGCGGAGACGTATTAGAAAAGACCCCAAATTATTACTTTATACATTAAAATTTAATGTTTTAGGTTATAAACTGTCAAGAAGCTTGCCAGGGGGGTGTCGCTAACCGCGAGTGCAATTAATATCTTGTATGAAATGATCAATTCATCTTCAATCAAATTAACCGATGGGTTTTTTGCCATTAAATCTTATTTAACTTACGCGAACGTTCGTAAGTCTTTGAAACGAAACGGCCAAATCGTTGAGGAAAGTATAGGGCTGTTTTTGACTAAAAAAATAATAAAAAAGGCCGATTTTAACCACAGAAGGAAAAAAAATAACCCTTTTAAAGCACATTTAAAATGATAAGTTAGTAACTGCTATCAATAAAAACGTCGTGTTTTTAGTGTATTATAGTCCAGGGAGTTGGTGAACAATTTTGAGTAGGTCCTTAAGACATTTTGAAAATTTTGTGTAATTATCTTTGAAGGATCACCCTTGAATTTATTTAATTTAAGAGTTGGTAGGGGCCGGTCAGGCCAGCGGGTACACTCAGTTAACAATCATATCATTTTTCTGGAAAAATTATAGTATTTCAACCTAAAATTTTCCAATTATTGCTAGGGTACGTTATTAAAAAGTCATAATGGTAATAAAACTATTTATTGCATTTCATCTTAAATATGTATTGTCAACTATAATATAAATGATGGATGAAATGACCTCCTGATAGTGGATTTTCTGGTCTGGCCTTATCAGGGTTGTTCCGTTTCGGGTAGGTCAAGTGTCTCGCTGCTTGGTTAGTTCTGGTTAATGCGATTGTCCTCTGCTTGGAAGTGACGGATATTGAACCGAGTTTATGATCTCTGAACCGACGCGTCTTTTGCCTCGACGAGATGAGAGAACCTCTTGTTTGGGCAACTTCACTAACGAAGATAAAGATTATTTATTAAAATTAAAAGAATATCATACATATTACAATTTTAACATACAAGAGTTTTGTCATTTATATTTTATTATATTATTTCAAAGGAATCTTCCCTTGTCTTGTAGCAATGTTTTTACATATGTGTATTAGTACGATTAAATTTTATACATAGTCTAGTCGAGAAGTGTGTTTGTTTCCTGCGGAAAAATAGTTAAAAGGCTTCAAAAAATATGAGCAATAGCTTATTCGACGCGAAATGTAAATCTGAGTAGGTCGTTTTGAGGATTTTTTTTGCCAATAAAAATTGAAATTGTTATTAACAAAAAAACGAAAAAAAAGAAGCCATTTGGTTTTTTATGATAACTCAAAAACCATAAAAGATAGCGGAAATTGCAAAAAATATTCTTGAAGAGGAGAAAATTTCCAAAGAATAGGTCATGAAACTCTATCTCTATTATTAAATTAAACGCTGAAAATGGGCCTCGGCACGACATTTTTGGTTGCGCGTTCAGAGTCAAAATCAAGTACGTTCCACTAAATAATTATTTTTAAGGTATTAAATATTATTTGAAAAATTTAAAAATATTATGGTGTATTCAGAACACTTTAAAGAATTTATTTCCGTTGAAAATTTAACCCTAAATTAATTTTTAAACAAGTTAGACAATTATTGTTACTTAACAAAATTTTTTCAAAATTTTGTCTTCATTGTACGTTAAAAAAATGTTTAAATAGATGTCGTATAAATCTTTTTTGTCAAAGTTTAAAAATTATTATAAACAAAGGATAACATTTCTTACATTTTTTATTTCGTGATCTTGTTAAGTATGTATACAGTGTGTCCCAAATTGGTGGGGAATGTATGGGGATCTTGGAAACCACGATAGATAGAAAATCGGTTAAATGGGGAAAGTTTTGGACAATTATATTAGTAAGCTAATTCCGTTTACTACATGTTTTTATCTATTCAGATTTTTGGGAAATTTTGAAAAAACCTGAAACATGCAAGTGAAAATTTTTCAAATCTGTAAAATCTTTTTCAAAGCAACTTTTTTGTAGAATATGACCGAGTAGTCAATTTTTAATTTCTACGTTTCTGGTTTTTAGAATCATCATTAACTTTAATAACGACCTAAAATTCAAATGTCCACTTTTCCCAACATATTAAGGATATTTTTTTAAATAGTCCTTAACTCTATGAATGGTTGACTTAGGTATGTGGAATTTTCTATCAACATACCTGGCTGAAGATGTTGGATTTTCTTTAAAATGTTGGATTTTCTTTAGAATGTTGGTTAACTGCAGCATCTCGTTGTCGATTTTCTTCAACGTACTTCTTGGGTACTTCTTGGTTTTTTAAAAATTCCGAATTCAAGCAAATTTGTAACCAGTTTTCGCCTTTCAGGAAAATTGTCGAAATACGTTTGCGCAGCTATATTAACATTTCTATTGCTTTGGAAATAAAGTTGCAAAATATCAAGTTTTTCTTTAAATAATTAACCATTTTACAGAGTTGAAAAAATTTTAATAACGTACCCGAGCTAACTTGATAATGACGCTAGATGACATTCGCCGGAATCAAGGCCAACTAAGTAAATATTTGTTTTTTGAAGTAGATGAGGTTATAAACTCCTAAACTATAACATGTTATACATTGTTGAAATAAGAATAAAAAGCACTATTTGGGTGCGAAAAAATCCAATATGGCGCCCATATGAAAAAGTAAAGTTGATGATGATTCTAAAAACCCGAAACGTAGAAAATAAAAATTGACTACTTGATCATATTCTACAAAAAGAGTTGCCATGAAGAAGTTTTTACAGATTTGAAAAATTCTTACTTATAAAAAAATATGGCCGATTTTCGAAAATGCATGTTTCAGGTTTTTTCAAAATTTCTCAAAAACCTGAATAGATAAAGCCATGTAGTAAACGGGATTAGCTTACTAACATAATTGTCCAAAATTTTCCTCATTTAACCGGTTTTCTATCTATCGTGGTTTCCAAGATCCCCATACATTCCCCACCAATTTGGGACACACTGTATAAGAAGGGTTTTACGAAGCAAAAGACGAAATTTCAAAACAATTTTGTTAATTAACAATTGTTTAACTTGTTAAAAAATTAACTTTAAGTTTAATTTTTATCGGGAATAAATTCTTTGAAGTGTTTTGAATACACCATAATTTTTTAAAATTTTTCAATTAATCTTAATATCTTAAAAATAATTATTTAGTGTGACGTACTACGTTTTGACTATGCGAGCAACCAAAAATGTAGCACATATGTCAATTTTTAAATTATAAATAATGGTGATAGAATTCCGGGACTTTTTTTGGAAATTACCTCCTCTTCAAAAATCTTTTTTGCAATTTTCGCTGTTTCTTATGGTTTTAGAGTTATCATCAAAAAACCAAATGGCTTTTTTTTGTTTTTTGTTAATAAAAATTGCAATTTTTATTAGCAAAAAACATTCTCTAAACCCCCTTTTTAGATTTACGCTCATACTTTTCAAAGCCTTCTAACTATTTTTCGCGGGAAACACGCTTCTCGACTAGACTATAAGTTTCTATTTGAATCCAAAGTGTTTATCCGTAAAAATGAATATAAAAATAGCAAAAGAAGAAAACTGGATTTAATGATATCTTTTAGCACAAAAATAAATAAAAAGTTTTAGGTACAAAAAAACAATATTTACATTTTTTTGCGAATCTGAGTTCATAAATAAGTTTCATCCTAAAAATCCCTACTTTTATTATATCTATCTCTTTGTCTAAATGCTAAAACTATCTCATTGCTTTAAGGTTTGGTATTAAAAAAATTAGAAACTTAAAGGAATTTATTTAATTTATTTAAATGTTTGGCATGTTTTAACATATCACTTTTTTCTATATGTCTATATGTAGTATAGCACTTATTAAATGACAAAATATAAGCAACACACAACAGTATTGGTTCATATCTCTAACAATTTACTTAGACCAAATATAATATAAAATATTTTATAAATAGTACATAAAAGATCAAGTATTCACTTCAAATTGTTTTTTATAATAAACTAAATTTTGTTTCTTGTTAAGTATCATTATAAAATAAAGTAGTTTTTTTAACACATATCTTCTAAAAAGCCAATGTCAGATTTGTTTCACACGCTTAGGCTCCTCACTTTGTTCATTAATCTCCACTGACACTCTTCTATGCCACAATCTTTTTAACAGGATAACGCGTATATCCATTGACTTTTTAAACCTTGGATCACTCGCAGGTCTCTTCGGTTTTTGTAATCTCTTCACTGAGCTTTTAGTTGCCACTTTTTTGCTAGTTTTATTTTCAATTTCCACCTTCCTTTGTAACTGAGAAACCGATTCGTGATAATGCATATGCTGCCACTCCACTATTTCTCCTTCTGAAGAACTAATAATTGTAGATTGGCACTTTTTGCTTAAAGCACATTTCCAGTAAAATAGATTGTCTTTGACTTCAAAAAACTGATATACAAAATCTTCGATTAGTACAATGTTTCCCATTATGAGAGAATTAATCTGCATTTTAGTACTATATTATTAAAACACTTTGGACAGTTGTAATGAGAATGAATTATAAAAAGAAAATATTAAATTACTTCTGTATTTATATTGGACAACCCCACCCTTGCCAAAAGTTAATCGAGAAAAGGGTTGTTATTGGTTTGATAGGTTGACAGGTAGCAAGAGAGACATTTTAAAGCAAATGTCTTTTTTCGATTATTGATTTTTTAATTTACTGAATCAAGAAAGCAAAAATACCCATTTGTAAAAAGGTATGTTTTATTTATTTATATGTAAAATATTGTGATAGTGTTACCCTCTTCTAGGGATAATTTTAAAATAAATATTTATCACATCACTGTTATAATAATATATATATATATATATATATATATATATATATATATATATATATATATATATATATATATATATATATATATATATATATATATATATAAAATTATATATATATATAAAATTATTATTTTATAATAAAAGTTTTTTTACTAAAGCTTTCGAGCTTTCGGAAATTTATTTTTTCCTTTTTCAAGGCTACAATATAAAGAAAAATCTTTTACAATCAAAAAATTAATCTACAAATGCAACTTATTGTTTTAAAACGGTAATATTTAACAATAAAAACTTACGTGCAAAGTGAGTTTTCTTAAGGCTAGAGTCATTATAAGAAACATAATCAATTTATTGTTTTACATCTTAGTGCTCATAATTTTTGAATTTAAATTTTTTTAACAATTATACATTTTAGTGTTTTCTAGAACATCTTGAGAAATACTGTTAAGTTAATACATATCGAAATCAATATCAGTAGTGGTATTATCAGGACAACATTCCTTTGTAGGTTTTTTTTCCTTTTTTGTTATTTCGTCGAAAAATATGTATACAGTGTGAATGTCGGAAATTTTACAGAAAATTCTTTTAAAAATTATTTAGGATTTTTTCTTTCTTTATATTCTATTATACAATTATTATAAAAATAAGGATGGATACAAAAAATTTTTTCACTAAATTAATTATCGTTATGTTTTAAGTTTTCTAAGAGGCTGGAATAAATTATGCTCAGATCGTCAATATCTTTTCTTTTATGCATGCAACAACTATCCAGGAAAATCTCCACCATTTCTAAAAACTGTCTTTTGTTTTTGTTCTTTTCTGTATTAAGTACCTTTGCATTAGCAAAATCTATGTTATGATTGGTCATAAGGATATGTTCTGATAGGGTACATGTTTTTTATTGAGTCTGCAATCGATCTTATGTCTGGTAATGCGTTGCTGTAAAACAGTGGAAGTTTGTCCTATATAGTTATTGTTGCATTCTATGCATTGAAGAGAGTAAACAACATTCGATTTATTTATAATCATATTGTATTATATATATATATATATATATATATATATATATATATATATATATATATATATATATATATATATATATATATATATATATATATATATATATATATATATATATATATATATATATATATATATATATATTATATATATATATATATATTATATATAAAATGCAATAACTTATCTATCAGTATATATTACTCATATTCATATATATACTGTCATATGATTTATATAGTTTTTTTATAAGATACCTATTTAAAAACCTCTATTTTACTGATTAGCATAGTATAGTTCAAATATATAAGCTGTATACATTTATCATGACACTATGATAAAAACATTAACTTTCATATATATAATTTTTGTATTTTTTTTTCTATATAATATATTGATTATATATATATATATATATATATTATAAATAATATCTATATAAACTATATATATAGATATATAAATACTTTATATATACATAATACTATTATTCTCAGGTTCCTATGAGATTTAATTTAATATAACCCTTTTGCTTAATGAAATTTTTTATATAATAAGAAAACTATTTAAAAATATTTTTTACGGTGATTAGCAAGCTATAGCGTTCTAAAGAATAAAGCTGTGAATACAATTTTCTGACCACTTGCATAAAAAGCAGCCTTAACTTTGCATTGAATGTGGACTAAGATTTTCGGCTATTTTTTTCTGCAAACACGAACTGAAAGTTTGTAAGGCAAAGACAAAAATTGAAAAAGGAGTAATTTCAGATATTAAGCAATTTTTTTTAATTTAAAAGTCAATATCTCAAAACTATAAAAGATAATAAAACTTTATATAACATAAACTATGTATTCTGCAAGACCTATAGTTTAAGATATAACATCTTTTTGTCTTAATGCAAATTTTTCGAGTTATAATTAAAAAACTGAATTTCCACGATTTTTTGAGGTATACCCCTGGAATAAATACTTTTTTTTTATTTTTAATTTTTTTTTGCAAATTTTAAGTGATTTAAGTTTCAAATAAACAATAATTAATTTATAATAAAAAAAAACAAAGATTACATTAATAAAAAAATCCTTCTGTGATTTTTTTGTCAAAATAACATTTTCGTATATATCTCCTTTATTAAATTTTTACATAACTTTTTATATAGACAGTTTGGAAAGCTCTTTTTTTGTATTTATAAAATTTTTGTCTCTCTTATAGTTTATATAGTCGTAGTCCAAACATTCCGTGGTAGCGGAGGAGCGAGGTTTCTGCCGGTAAATGTACCGATTTAATTTACCGATTTCTTATTTTTAGTCAAAGACAAAATGTCATCAATATAAGACTTGAATAAGACACAATATGTAGTAAATCAATGTATTTGCAAATTACGGTTGGATATTACAGAGAGAAAAACCGGTAGAAAAAAATATTAGATCGTGATTTTTATCGGTTATTAAATTTTGACTTCAGATTATCGTCCGACACCCGGCATACACTCCTTTTTTGTCGACCTGTGTTATTATTACTGATCGCTTTTAGCTTTTTTTTGTCAAGAATAAATTAAATCTCCAATGTTCTTATACAGGTATTACACTCACCTATACCGCAGTTTAACTTTGTTTTGCTCGTAGCAAGTTTTTTTGCTCTGTTCCATAAATTAAAAGTGGGTATTATCCACAAACTTTATTCCGTTAGCTGCACATTTAAAAAAACTGTTTGCTGCTCCTTTTAAAAAAATTTAAGAGCTTTTATCACACTTTATTTTATAGAAAATATAAAAATAATTAGATCCCCAAACATATTTTAATTCGTAATAATTGTAAAATGTAATTTTCTTGGAAAATTCTTAATAAGTTTGACAATGGCATTAACAGGTTTAAAACTCACAAGTTTTAAGCATTTATTTCTTTTTTATTGCAAACCATTACTTTGGTGTCCTAATGAGGGTTTCTTTTATTACCTGAATTATTTTTTACTAGGAATGCTGCACTGGTCCAATTTGAGTGCCTTCGACTTATTTATAATTAAGGTAAACCCTTTACTTGATCGTTTGGTAATATTTATGGTTATATTTTATTGTACAAGATAAATGCAGCACCAGGAAGAAACTTATAAGTAGATTGGGAAATTATTCATTTGACTAACCAGAACTAACTAAAACCACAAATTGCTGTGATGTATTATGAAAAATTTAATAAACACATACTATTAGTATATTTAAAAATTTGAAATAAAATTCAAACTAAAATATTAATATCGAGAGTACAAAAACACTATCAATATTTGATATGGATGTTTAGTATAAGGACTCTGGGTATGTTTAATTTATAGTACTGCAATTTGATTTAAAAGGTATGCAGGTATAAAAATGAGCAAGTCGAACTGCTCGATTTATGAAAGGTAGATTTAATTTGTCACATATTATTAAATTTAGATAAAAGTTTTACCAATGATAATTTATCTCGTCCCGAACCTAGATTTATAGAGATGAGCGTTTAAAAACAAGTTACATCTAGGTTCGGGACGAGATAAATTAAACTTGGTAAAAACTTTTGTCTAAATTTAATAATATGGACAAAATTAAAATCTAAACCTTTCATAAATGGGAGTTTCGATTGCTCATTTTATACTGCTACCTTTTTTAAACAAATTGCATACTGTACCCAAAAGCCCACAAATCTGCACCCATATTAAATATTGGTAGTGTTTTTGATTTAAAAAAATCTCAATATTAATATTTTAGTTTAATTTATTTAAAATATTTAAAAATACTAATAGTATTTTATTAAAATTTTATAATATGGCTGAAATATTCACAGCAATTTTGTTTTAGTTATCTGGTTAGTCAAATAATAATTTCCACTATTATAAGTTTTTTTGGTGCTCATTTATCTTGTACAATAAAATATAACTCAAATTGACCAGTGCAGCATTCGTAGTAAAAAATAATCGGGTAATAAAAGAAACCCTCATTGGACACAAGCTAATGGTTTCTAATAAAAGAATTTTGTTTAAAACTGTAGTTTTATACCTGTTAATGCATTGTTAAACTATTAAGAATTTTCCAGAAATTACTTAAATTCGTTAAAATATGTTTGGGCATCTACTTATTTTTATTTTCTTAAAAGGTGTAATAAAAGTTTTAAATCTTTTACAAGAAGCAGCATAATTTTTTTAAACGTCAACTAACTGGAAAAAAGTTTGTAGATAATACCATTTTTAAATTATTTGATAAGAAAAATAACTTGCTAAAATAGAAAGGTGGACTGAGTTAAAAAGATATTAATGCTTATAAACATTTTTTAATTTATTCTTGACAAAAAGTTAAAACGATAAAAAATAACAAGGTCCAAAAAGGGTCTGGGTGTGACAATCTGAAGTCAAAATGTCAAAAGAAGAAAAAAAAGAAAAACTCAACCGATAAAAATCCATCTAGCATTTTTTGTTTTTTCTATTGTTTTTTGAATATCAACCATAATTTAAATTCATTGATCCATATATTGTTCTTATTCAAGCTACATTATGACATTTGTCTTTACAAAAATAAGTATGGTAAAAAATAGGTAATTTACCAGCAGAAACCGCACACGGAATTTTGACTAGACTATATAAACTATAAAGTGACAAAATTTTTAAAAACAAATAATTTTAAATTGTTTATTAAAAGGTTGTAAAAGTTTAAAATATAATAAAGAGATATAAACAATTATTTTTAATAAGAATTTTAGTTCCAAAAAGAATTTTTTATTATTAATGTAATTTTTGTAATTTTTAATTTTAAATTAAATAATTATTTTATTTAAATTTGAATCACTTAAATTGAAAACTTAAAAAATTAATACATAAAAAAATCCTTAAAAACTCAGTGAGAAAATTTACTTCGGCGGCTTCGGTTTTGACCTACTTTATAAAATAAAATATAATCATTGATATTTTTTCAGCTTTACCTAAAGGCTTAATTATTCAAATACAAAGGTCGGTACTTAAAATTGAAACAGTGCAGAATTTCTGTTATTAAAATTTGGATAGTATAACAGATCCCCATTAGGACACCTAAGTAATAACCAATTTATGCAGGTTAAATGAATTTTGCCGACCAAAAATTTATTTAAGTAATAAATTTTTATACCTGTTTATAAAGTGGTTAAAATTTACCAAGAAAAATATGGGCATATTGGAATTGCGGCCCAAATAGGCAGGTATAAACTTTTCCCAGTTTATGTATGGCAAAACTGCGGCAAAAAATTCTTGGAATAAATTTATTTTGATTAAGTCATGGCAAAATTGCGGCCTAAACGGAAAAGTTTACTGTTCCTATATTTTATTTATTACGTCTGAAATACATATAATTGGGGAAATTAAAAGACCGCTTTAACTAATCAGAATTAACGATGACCGACCAGAACTGAGGGCTTTTGAATTTGTCTAAATTGTCCCTACGTAAAAGTTATTAACAAAATTTTAATCATTTTTAATATGGTATTTATTCCATCTTGTTTGGGTCAAACCAGGTAATTATTTATTACCTGGAAATTTTATTAAGGCTAACCCTTATATTTGGGGCGCAATTTGGCTATTATTTTTACCTACCTGATGATTTGGGCCGCAATTTGACAAAGCCAAAAACTACATTTTACAATTATGGATAAAGATTTATTAATTTTTATTGTTTCTGAGCAATAAAGTGTCATTTCTTTTGTATTTATTATTTATGACTTAATGATTCGTAGACAAGTTAAGTAAAACTTAATAGGTTTTTAAATGATCATATAAGATGAAAATTCATTTTTTATGAGAAAAAAAGGCGCTTTTGTATTGGGCTATTAATAGAGGGAGCGTTTAAATTGTTCATTAATAAAATAATAAATTAAAACAGCTTTGACTATTTAAAACTCAGAAAACGCCGTTAATGGCAAAATGATAAATATTTACTGCTGGAGCATCCAAACTCCAGCTTTACAAGTCGCATGTCAGAAACTCTTATTACAAAGATGATTTTTAACTAATATCAAGTTAATAATATAGTAATGCTTTAATGTGTTTAGTCTGTAAAAATAAATTATTTTTTGTGTGTTTTTATTTTAATATATTAGTAAAAGACAGTTAAATTATTTTTAAAAACTTTTATTTTCATAATCGTTATTTTTTTTTCTAAACGATGAGACACTTCCTATATTTAAAAATATACCAGGTGACACAACGGGGATGTAGCACCCCATAACTTTTTTATTTATAAGGCTTAATTTTTGAAATTTAGGTTATGCATCTGTCATAGGGGACACGCTATTAATGACTAAATGAAACAATTTTTTTACTTCCGGTTTAACCGGAAGTAACCCTAAGTTTAAAATTTTAAATAGCACCCTGTATATATTTTTACCCTACTTGATCTGCCTTAAAATTCTCTTTTCAACCATGTGTCACACTTGTCATTTAATTTAAAAATGGCTGCCAAAATCGATTTTTTCTCAAATTTTAGTAGGCCCTGATGTGACAGTTACAAATTATCAGCATGTAAAAGGCGTTGAGATGTGAAGAATAAGGTGTAAAAATATTTGTAATTTTGTTAATTTTAATTTTATTAATAGGAGTTAGAAATGGAGGTTAATTTTTAAAATTTAAGAAATTTATTTTTTATGTTTAATATCTTAATATCCAAAATGGGAAATTTCAATTTTTATTAAATGTAGCTTTGGATTAAACATTCACTATTTTATATAATTGATCAAACTAGTATGAAAAACTGACTTTTTTATTAAAAACGGTATGATATTTGCTTAGTTCACCTATTTGTTATAGGTTTAATTATAAGTTTTTTTTTTATTTATACCAAAAAATTGTCTTTTCATTTCATGGATCTCTTGATATGTTTAGCATTTTTTAAAATCCTATGCTGAGGTAATACACTGCCTACTTGGCACATTATTGCTACCTGTACTTATACTTATTATAAGGATTTGCGAATCAATGTAGGTATGTATAGTTTTGCGATTTTGGTTAAAAGGTCAGTTGTGCATACCAATTTTGATAAATTATATGAAATGATAAATGTTTAATTTAAAGTTAAATTAAATAAAAATTAAAGTTTCCTATTTTGGATTTTGATATGTTAAGCGTTAAAAAATACATTTATAAAATTTTACAAATTAACTCCTATTAATTAGATAAAAAGTAACAAAATCACAAATATTTTTACTCCTTATTTTTTACATCTCAACGCCTTTTACATCTCGATAATTTGTAATTGTCACATCATGGCCTACTAAAATTTTGGGAAAAAATCTATTTTGGCAACCATTTCGAAATAAAATGATAAGTGTGACACATGGTAAAAAAGGGGAATTTTGAAGCGAATCAGGTAAGCTAAAAACATATGTAGGGGCTTTTTTCCGGTTAAACCGGAAGTAAAAAAATGGGTTTTATTTAGTCACTAAAAACGTGTTTTTATAATTGGTACAGGGTATTCCCGTATAATTGCGCACCCCTTTAAAAACTTTATTTTTATAGATAGAAAAAAATAGTTTATATGAAAGTTGCAGGATTTTTCATGAAGATTTTCATGGTGTAAGATAGAAAAACAAATGATGATCGGAAAATTAACAAATCACTATCAACTTCGTTATTTTAAATGAAACATCCTGTATATGATTGAAAATTCAAATTCTGCTAATCTTCCTTTTTTCAAATATATATATATAACTTCTCTATGTTCGGATAAACGAGTTGCAAGTTATTTAAATTTAAAATCTGTTCTTATAAGCCATAGTTAGCCATGGATACAACCCAAAGTTATAAAAATATAAATATTTGACAGAAGTCAATTTTGGGTTGTATCCATGGCTAACTATGGCTTATAAGAACAGATTTTAAATTCAAATAACTTGCAACTCGTTTATCCGAACATAGTATATATATATATATATATATATATATATATATATATATATATATATATATATATATATATATATATATATATATATATATATATATATATATATATATATTTTGAAAAGAGGAAGATTGAAATTTGAATTTTCAATCATATACAGGGTGTTCTATTTAAAATAACGGATTATAGTGATTTGATAATTTTCTGATCATCATTGTTTTTCTATCTTACCATGAAAATCTTCATGAAAAATCTCTAACTTTCATATAAACTATTAAAAATAAAGATTTTAAAGGGATGCGCAATTATACGGGAAAACCCTGTACATCACCCAAATTTCAAATATTATTTTTTTTTGAAATTTGGGTGATGTACCTTTTATAAAAACACGCTTTTAGTGACTAATAAAACCCATTTTTTTATTTCCGGTTTGAGCTATTACATGTCCGCTGTGTCACCCGGTATATAAATAATAAGTAAACCTATTTATGTCTTTCTGAACTGTTTTCAAAAGCAATAAAGTATGTAGCACAACAACTAAATAAAGATATTAATGTTGTTCGATCAATCGTAAAAAATCGAGCTGCTGTAAATTCGTTCTTCAATGATGCAATTTTAAGGGACAGACAATGCATTATTTCATAGTTTTCAGATTTTTCATCAAAAGATTCTTTCACTTTAATACATGCTGCTGTAAGTTTGTCCTTTTCCCTTCGGGTAATGTCGCAAACAAAAATGCAAATGGTGATGGGTACCTACAAAAAAATCTATTTAGAATAAAATAAGTGAAAATTAGTACGCTATTAGTCGTAAAAAATTAAGCTTTTTTTTAATATATATATATATATATATATATATATATATATATATATATATATATATATATATATATATATATATATATATATATATAATATTTAGTGAAAATTTTTTCTTGGGAATTGGATCCGGGAAAAAAAAATATCTTGTTTGGGTGATAACTACATTTTAATTTAAATTTTGACGTTTCGGTAGACTTTAACCTTCATCAGAAAAGACAACTAAAAGAGAATAAAAACCGCTTGTTTCAGAATTTAACGATACAAATACAATAACAACTTGGCTTACCTGCAAAAGAAGGGTTCATGTCAGTGCATTATCCTACATATTTAAAAACATAAACAAACACTGCTACGGCACACAATTACTATAAAGAACAAATAACGGAAATATTTATAAGACGAACATGACATGTATGTGTATATGTTTATAAAGCTACTGAAGTCAATACAAATCTATCTGTTGGAATTTTAGTTCTTTTTTTTATATTTTTTTGTTTTTTTTTTGTGTAGTCTCTTTTAGTTGTCTTTTCTGATGAAGGTTAAAGTCTACCGAAACGTCAAAATTTAAATTAAAAATTAGTTATCACAAAACAAGATCATTTTTTTCCCGTATCTAACCAAGAAAAAATTTTCACTAAAAAAATATATATATATATATATATATATATATATATATATATATATATATATATATATATATATATATATATATAACATATATATATATATCATAATATATATATATATATATATATATATATATATATATATATATATATATATATATATATATATATATATATATATGGACAGTATGTCCACGGAAAAGGTGTTGAAGAGAAAAAACTTTTTATTTTTTATTTTATCGAAAAAAGCTACTCTTGATAAAAAATTTTGCTACTTCTTCGAAACATTTAACATATTTAATAAGCGGTGTTCAGAAAATTGAAAAAGCTTAAAATGATACAAGAGTAAAGCACATTTATGTGAGAAGATATGGAAATAAGTTACTAGGAAAAGTGGTTCAAAATTCAAAGGTAGTCTCTAATACCAATTTTCGAAAAAATCGGCCTACTTTTATTTATTTGTGAATAAATTTATTTAAATATCAATTAAATTTTTAATATCAATTTTATTAAATTTTTTGTTGTTAAGTAAGCATTTAAAGCTGACGTAACTGCGGGTAATGAATTATAAAAGCGAAGTGTCAATAAAGCTTGTCACTATCAACGCCTACTAGTACAATAATGAGTTGTTAATTTGGAATTAGTTAATTAATATAATAAATATTTGTCCGGCCCGCGGAGAGCTAGCATACTTGAAAACTCCTTTTAGAGAACAAATAATTTTTATAGCAAATTAAATTTAGTTTACTGAAGTATTCTAATTTTATGTTGAATAATTATTAATATGACATCTACATTGATATGGCCATGGGCTAACTCCGCTAACTCATAACATTCTTGTAGGCTTATTGTTATTGTTTTTGTGATAAGTTGGATAAAGAAACACAGAATTGTAATGAGTAAAGACATGTATAATATGTAGAAAATTTAACTTCAGTATATAATAACTAACAAATTATTGAAATGAATCCAACTAACATTTTATACATTTTAAATAATCACATAACTTATAACAAACATAATGACATATGAAATACTAATGAGATTTATGTAATTGAGATTTTCCACTGACAATAGTTTGTAGTTGTGGACTAATTTTACTTGTACCAATTATTAAAAGAGATTTAAGATGCTCATCAGTTAATTTTGATCTGTAAACATTTTTTGTGTACTTCATTTTGGAGAAGGTTTTCTCACACAAATAAGTAGTACCAAAAGCAGAAAACAGACCACGAGCAAATTTATGCAAATTATCAAATTGTGTCAGTGGAAGACTCTTATAAAATTCCAACAAAGATGAGTTTTGATATTTGTTCTTAATTATATCACTGCATTGTAGATCAATCATTTCCATTTGAAGTTCCGGGGCTAGGGGTTTCAATGTCAGTATCAAAAGGATTCTGAAAAATCTTAATTTGATTCGCAATGGCATCAAAGTCCGAGAAACGAGTATCAAAATGTATCCTCAAAGCACTCAAAGTTTCGATTGCAAAATCGATAGGAAACTCAGTCTCAGTATGTGGCTGAATATTTCACATGTTTTAAAATGTGAAAAACATTTACTTCGTAGTTGTGATTGAAACAGTCTCAATTTCTTCCGGAATGATTTGATATTAGTGTATAAATCAGGAAGATGCTGGTTTTCTCCTTGCAATCCCAAATTCAGTTCGTTCACATGTTTTGTCAAATCAACATAGAATGCTAACTTCCACAGCCATGCGTTGTTTTGTAATTCAGTAAGAGGGCGATGCTTTTTATTCAAAAAAATTTCGATCACTGCTCGAAGTTCAAAAAAGCGCTGAAGGACTTACCCACAACTAAGCCAGCGTACGGCAGTATGATAAGGTAAGTCAGTTTCTCCAATCTCTTCAATAAATTGTCGGAATTGTCGGTGATTCAGCCCAAAATATCTGATAAAATTAACAGTTGATATGACTGGTTTCAGAGCGTCAGACATATCCAAACATTTTCCGCACAAAGACTGTTGATGAATGATACAATGTAAGACTAATGATTTTGAACCACCGTCACTCCTCGAATATAAATCAACACCTAAGCAGTATCTGGCACATCCGTTGACTCATCCAAGGCCAAAGAAAACCACTCAAAATGTCCATTTTTGTCGAACAGTTGAGAGGATATATTTTCAGCGATGTTTTCTAGCCTTTGAGCCACAGTGTTTGCTGACATACTGACAGTTTTTAATAAATTTACCTTTTCAGGGCACATTTCTTCGGCTACTGCAATTATGCATTCTTTGATCATTTCTCCATCGGTGAATGGTTTTCCACGTTTTGCAATTTCAAGAGCCACACGAAAGCTGGCACGAGTTGCAGCCTCTTGTTTAGTTTTGAGTTTTGTAAATGAAGATTGCTGCAATTTCAATCCGCGCTGCATAGCTTCGAATTTTTCTGTCCGCAAACTTCCTGTATATTTTGAGTAATTTTGAAAATGTTTTGTTTCATAATGACGTTTAATGTTATATTCTTTGAGAACGGCTATACTTTCATTGCAAATCAAACATAGCGCCTTGTTACTGGACTCAATTACGAAATACTGAATGTTCCACTGATCTTTGAATTTTCTGCATTCACTATCAATTTTTCGCTTCTTTTCCATACTACTAATTCACACACAAAAGCAACAATTCAAATCAAAATACTGTTATAAAGATGTCTTAAACTTAAACACGCACAAACACGTTTTAAGGAGGCATGCAATATTTTATTTAACAACAGTGTCATAGGAACTGACTTGTGGTTGCGCCACTAGCCTCCTTATATATTCCAATTACTGCCACCTAGAAGTGAGTGGAAGACACCAGAACTTTTTCGAACCAACGAGATTATTCTGTACGTGCTATTTGCGCCATCTGTTAGCGATAGAAGGTACTACCTATTTCCGCTTGTGTCCACCAGATGTCGTGTCACGTTACTCCTCATGGCTCGTACGCTACGACTAATCTAGAAATTACAGATAATGACAGGAAAATTAATAATATGCAGTGTTGCCGTTTTGCGGACTTAAGTCCGATTTGCAGCCTTTTTTAAACGTTGTGTACTTTTTCGGACTTTTTTTTTCATCAGTGGACTATTTCACTTCTTACCACCGGCAACAATGATAATATAGTTTTGGCCCTCGGAACTTACTGGAGTAATCAGTATGGCCCTAAGGCTGGAAAGTTTGGAGACCCCTGCTATAAACTATAGTCAATTCATACCCGTACTGGTGCATAAGCTTAGCGGTTCAAATTAGATTTTTTTTTAAATAGGAAAAATCGTGAAATATATTTTTTTTTATTATAACTTAAAAACTATATCATTCTAGAAACAAAGTATACACTTAAAATTAATGGCCTAATAAAACTACGCAATGGTTGTTTAATAAAATGTTTTGTAGCAATTTCTCAAAAACTAAAGAGCTACAAAAAAATGTATGAAACAAAAAATATGCTTCTCAATTAGCTCTATAAGACCGGTCGAACATCAGAGAGACATTTGTTTTCGATATGTCCTTTACATGTTGTGGACGTGTTACTTTTTATTAGAGCGCATAGTTTTAAGTTGCTGCTTGTACATTAGGCAGGCATGTCGCAAACAAGCCACTGCTTGTCTGCGACAATTCCCATACGACACTTCTTGCTGTATTTTTAAGCGTCATTTGTCGATTGTGTTTCACAGCAAACATGTGTAAGTGGTAAAAATTAGGAAGGACTATCCTACTTTCCGTATTACATTTGTGGAAGCTATAGAAAACTGGAGCATATTTACATGATTTCACTTTTGGTCAATATTCCATTCGACAAATTCAGGAGAAAAAATGGAATGAAGTAAAAAGGGAATTTAATGAAACGGATAAGATTTTGGTGCATGCATTTTTTCTTTGATTTACAGTATGAATAATTAAACATTCGTTAACTTAACTTAATTGGTTTTCGTTTCTTTCATCATGGAACCAACGCAAGTAAGAAAAATGCATTCTCGGTCGGCGACATAATGCGTATAAATGGACGAACTCGCCTGTTTTTTTTTACAACATTTGTTTTCGGACATTTGTTGCAAAGAAATTGTACACGACATGTCGAATAAAAGTACAACCGGCCTAAAGAAAGTTATATACACATTTTTCATAAAATGTCTATAAAATATATGTAGTAATAAAGGAGATATAAGCAAAAAAGTGATTTTCGCCAAAAATTTCGTTAATAACAATATTTTTTGGTACAAGTAAGTATACTTTCTCCGATCCATCAAAAAAGTGATTTTAAATATTTTAAACAATAAATAAAACAAACTAATACACATTTTATTTAATTTTTTCGGTTCAAAAACCGTACCCCCAGTATATCATAGTTCTTAAAACTTGCCACGCCACTTACCATGCCAAAAACCAAAAGTACAAATGAAAAAAATGAAAGACTGCATCGCCTTATAAAAAGACAACCAAATATGCTTAGCTGAAAACCGTAAACATGCATCAACATAAGCTGAGTCTCAAAAATATTTTTAAAACATGTCACAACTTTGTAAAGCCTTAAAGTCAACATATCCACATTACTAATAGTACCCAAAAAATTCCTGTCTTTATCACCTTGGGACAGTTTCAATGTAAGTCCAAATATAAGATCATTTACTTTATAGTATCTATTTTTAATAGCTAATAATAAGATTGTCATGATAAAACATTGTAGATATGGATAATTAAAAAATAAGAAACATGCACTAGGATACCATAATGGCATAATTACGCTTTTTTGACGTTTCATTTCTTTCGCCCAGTAAAAGAAGCTGCTGTTGGATAGGATAAATAAGGCGAAAACTCCAAATATTAAATAAAATTTTCCATTTTTATACATTTTTTCCTCAAACTTTGATCTCCTGCTGGACAAAGCTTTATCAACCAATAAGAATTCACTGAATAGTTGATGCCAATCTGATCTCTTTCTATATGAATTAAGTATTGCATTAAGTATCAGTAAATATACAGATCCCATGATTGTTACAGTAAAATATCGGAAAATCGCATCAAAAGTTCTTAAAAATTGATGTTGCTCCTTCATGATTACACCTGTTAAAAACATTGTTAAAATGCTAAAAAACAAGATTCTGCTCTTGTAACATTTCTCTCGAATGACTATATTGCTTCTGAAGTCAAAATTAGGAATAACGCTAAAAAATTGGACAATAGTAGCGATTGAACTAAAAAAGAAAACATGATTCTTTGATTCCATATTCTTCGGCTTTCTGGCTATTCCATACTTATTATGTAAAAGTATTATTTGTTGATAACATAACTAATTCAATTAGAAAATTATTGATTATGCCCGTATAATTATCTATAGTTGTTGAATGCACCTGGGAAATAGATTTGTCTTTTATACGTTTTGTTCTCGTACAGTGACGGCCATTAAATCTTGGGCAAAAAATTTGTCAAATTTTGACTTTTCTGCCAATTTTTGTAAATTGCTCTTTTCTACCTTCTTTGACTTTTAATTACTATAAATAAAGCAAAAGGAAAAAGAAAATATTTATATTTTATAAAAACTAACAAATTAATAAAGTAATTAACGATTTAATAAATTCAAACAAACTTAAAAAGCCTTCCAAACAAATTTAATATTTTATTGCGGCCCCGTTTTTTTCTAAGACAGAGCTTAGCCTTCCAGGCATCGAATGGACCAAAACCCGGGCGTAGTCCGGATTTCCTCGTAACTTATTCCACGCCTCTAAAATTTTATCCTTAAGATCGTTTACATTTTGCGGCCTAAACTCATTTTCCCTATTTATTTTTTTAACTAAAAAGCCCCAAACATTTTTCATAACATTTAAATCCGGACAACGTGCGGGCCACGGTAAAACCCTGATACGCTGCTCTTCCATCCATTCATCGACTTGCCGGGCCGTATGAACGGGACACTTATCTTGCTGAAAGATAAAATTTCTGTCCGGGAATTGATCTAGTACAGAACGAAGCATGATATTCTGTAGTAGATCTATATACCGGGTGGTGCATCGCCAGACTGGTCATAGGAAATCCCATGTAAATTTTGATACATTGAAATATTGGTTCCCCTATTGAATTTACAACAAAATTGTATTAAACTATTTTGAAGATAATGATAAGATTAGCTCACATACTAAATTTCGTTTTTTTCTTATAAGCCAATTAAAAGTTATTTAAGAAAAACGATTTGTAAAATCGTTGCATACCTGCTACATACCTTAATGAATCCACCAGTAATAAATAAAATGGCTTGTCAACTTTTTAATTCACGTTTTACTTTGTATTAGTTATTTCAACATGTTTTATAGTATTGAAGAGAAAATATGGTTGTAATCATTTAGTAAATACAAACTATTACATTGAACTACATAATGAGAGTTTTACATAATTGAACAATTTTATAGGAAGGCGAAAAACACACTTAAAAACTGTCTAAAAATGCGTTTTAACACAACACATTGAAATTAAAAGGTAATGTTTTTTAATTAGATGCTCAAACAGACCCCTGTTTACTGCTAAGCAAAACGGTTATAGAATTCAGTTCTTACATTATGAAGTTGAAATGCCGATAGTCGATCGCACGCCGCTGAAATTTA